>MU223245.1:1245330-1267026 GCA_018584345.1 Thuja plicata
GGCAACAGGTCGTCTCAATCATTTTGTAGAACAAACAATTCATGTTTGTCTCTGCAAATCAAATGGATTGAATAAGGACTATGTTGGGTTTTTTGTTGAATTGAGAGGTCACATTCGACATTAAACAGATGCGAGTTATGTTCGATGTAGAGCAATGATTATGTTTGTAATGCACTTTATTGGAACTGTATAAGCAAAGAAAGTTTCTATCAGTCAGTTCATTATTATAAGTATACTTTTATACTTCTCTTTGGAAAGTGAGTCTAGAAGGTGGGTTTAACCTTCACTTTGAGCAGTGTGCTCAGGCAGTGAGCTTGTCATTTCATTCAACTCCTAACAGGGTTGAGAAGACTCCTAATAGGATTTGTCCTTTAACATGAACTTGTACTGGATGTAATAATCAACTCCTAATAGGGATATAATATTTATAGTGCATTATTTGTGGGTTTCATCCTCACTGGGTTTTTTTCCCCTAAGCAAGGTTTCCTCGACAACAAAATACTTATGTTATGGTTTTATTCTTGAAGTGTTCAGATTTGCATTAAGTAATGAGTTTAAAGTTCAAAGTTCAAAGTTTAATTATTTGACATACAATTGATTCACCTCCCCTCTTAGTTGTATTATTCCTAACAATTGGTATCAGAGCTTGTGGTCCTCTGAGAGAAAGCTTAACCACTTGAGGTGATTCTAAGATGGCTTACTATGGGAAGGAGAGTCCAAAATTTGATGCTAAAATTTTTGACAGTTGGAAGAACGAGATGAGAACGCATCTAATCTGATTGGGCATTTATTAATGGATTATTACAAAGAAGGAGAAATTGGTCAAGGCAGAAGATGAAATAGGAAGTGATATTGAGGAAGAAAATAAATTGTTTTCTTGAAATATGGTTGCAAGGGAAGCACTGATAAGTGTGCTCTCTGAGGCAAAGTTTACAGAGGTTAAAGATCTTGATTAAGCTCACAAGATCTAAACAAGGCTAGAGGCTTTACATGAAGGAGATCAATACACTAAGCAAGAAAAACTACAAAATTAGAAGGCTAAAATGGAGAATCTAAGGATGCGAGATGATGAGAATGCTAGAGCATATGTACAGAGGGTAACAGAGGTTGTTACTAGAATCATAAACGTAGGAGGCACATATACTGAAGATGAAGTGATTGAAAAGATTCTTAGATATTTGACACCTACCTACAAGACTAAAGTGAAAGCAATAGAGGAGATCATACCACTGACTAAAAATTTCAACAGAGAAGTCCTGATTGCTAAGCTGACCACCTTTGAGGCCGCAGAGTTATAGGATGCATTACCCAAATTTGAGTATGCATTCAAGGCTACTGTTCATAATGATAAAAGGAACTTATCAAGTCTTGTGAGCTCTATCAATAGACACAAAGAGCTTGGAGAATATTTTGATGATTGAGCACAGATTGAAGAAGAAGAAATGAAAGTGGACAAACTTGTGGCTCTTATAGCAAAAAGGGAAAGGAAAGGTAAGGGTAAGTTTGAAGGAAAATTACCCCATCAATTTTTTTTCTTGTAATAAGATTGGTCATTTTGTATCTAGATTTCCTAGAAGGGTTCCTAAGAATAAGCTTGAGTTTTACAAGTATAATTACTCCAAGGATGAGGAATGTTACTGTGTCAGTGAAGGTGTGTCTGATGATGATTCTGTGAATTATGGGAAAGAAATTGGATTTATTTCTATTAAATATGATGAACCTATTCATGAAGAAAAATCTCTAGTCTCACATGTTGAAAATAAATAAGAATGGATCATTGATAGTGGTTGTTAACATCATATGGCTGGTAATAAAGATAAAAAATTTCAACTAAATAGATGTGATGGTGGTGTAGTCAGATTTGATGATAATACTCCTAAGTTGATCATTGGAGTTGGTTCAATCTCTCTTGATGGTCAAACTAACACTGATGATGTCTTACTTGTTGATGGAATTAAGCACAACTTGTTGAGTGTTGTAAAACTTGTGGACAAGGGTTATCATTTGCAGTTCATGGATGAAAAATGTACTATCAGACGTAAATCTGGAAACTTGATCGCATCAGGTACTAAGTCAAGAGGTAATGTGTTTGAGTTGAATACTACAAAGGCAACTTGTTTTGTTGTGAAGGTAGATGATTGCTGGTTATGACATAGAAGATTTTGTCACATAAATTTTGATAATATTGTAAGGGCCAATAACACTAATGCAGTTAGAGATTTGCCAAAAATTGTGAAGCCTACTAACACTATGTGCAAAAAGTGTGTGATGGGACAACAAACTAAGAGCATCTTTCAGAGAAAATATTTTTTAGCAAGAGGAAAGTTGGATCTGGTACATATAGATCTTTGTGATCCTACAAGGACTAGATCTTACTATGGTGAAAGGTACTTTATAAATTTTCTTGATGACTATTCTAGTATGATGCGGGTTACATTTCTCAAAGAAAAAACTGAAGCATTTGATAAGTGCAAGATTTTCAAAGCAAAAGTTGAGAATGAATCAGGTCTTAAGATAAAGTGTTTGAGGTCAGATAGAGGTGGAGAGATTACATAAGATTTGTTCAATTCTTACTACGAAAAGCATGGGATATACAGACAGACTTATGCTCCTAGGACACCTCAGTAGAATGAGATTGCAGAAAGAAGAAATATAACTATACTAGATGTGGGCAGGACCATGTTGCTTGAAGGTAATGTATCTCATATGCATTGGAGAGAAGTAGTCACTACTGTTGTCTACACTTTGAACAAAATTTAGATCAAAGAAGGTACTGATAAGACACCTTGTGAACTTTATTTTGGTTATGCTCGTATGGTAAAATACTTCATAACATTTGGTATCAAGTGTTATATCAAAAGAGGTGATGAAATTGGAAAGTTTGATAATAAAAGTGATGAAGGAATTTTTCTTGGCTATTCTACTAGGAGTAAGGCTTATAAATGTTTCAATCTAAGATTGAAAAAAATAGTTGAAAGTGATAATGTGACAACTAATGGGAAGTTTCAGATTGAGATCCCAGAGAATGAGAAGAATACTAAAAATCAAGAGACAAAAAAAAATTCTTGAGATTCAGACATGCTCGGATGAGCCCATAGAAGCACCAAAGACACCAAGTTATGTTAAGATGAATCATCCTGAGAACTAGATTATTGGTGATGTTAATAAGGGCATGATGACAAGGTCTAAAGCTAGAAATGAGATTTGTTTTATTTCACAAGTAGAACCTAAGACTATTGATGAGGCGTGCAAAGATGAATATTGGATTAAGGAAATGCATGAAGAATTAGATCAGATAGAGAAAAATAACACTTGGGAATTAGTTCCTAGACCCAAGGACAAGAATGTAATTGGAACTAAATGGGTTTTCATAAACAAAATGAATGAAGATGGCATAGTTGTAAGAAATAAGGCTAGACTGGTCTGCTAGGGATATTCACAACATAAAGGTATAGTTTTTGAAGAAGCAATTACACATGTTACGAGGTTAGAGGTAGTAAGATTGTTCCTTTCTTTTGTGGCACATAAACACTTTAAGGTATATCAGATGGATGTGAAGTCTGCATTTCTAAATGGCGATCTAGAGGAAGAGGCCTACATTGAGCAATCTGGTGGTTTTCCTTTGACAGATGATGAAGACACAGTTTGCATATTGAATAAGGCAATGTATGGTCTAAAACAAGCTCCTAGAGCTTGGTATGCTCGGTTAGATAGGTATTTATTACATCTTGGTTTTAGAAAAGGTAATGCAGATAGTAATCTATATTTGAGAACTTGTGAAGATAAAATCTTGATTATTGAAGTCTTTATCGATGATATAATATTTGGAGGCAATGATGAAATGAGTAAAAAATTCTTTGAGGAAATGAAAAGTGAATTTGAAATGTCTATGATTGGTGAAATTAAGTTATTCCTTGGTTTGGAAATTACTCAAAGTAAACATGGTATTTTTTATTTCTCAAACCAAATATCTTAAGGAGTTGCTAAAGAAGTTTGGAATGGAAGATTGTAAACCTGTTTGAACACCCATGGTTACTGATGAAGCTAAAAGTGTTTTTCAGACAAAATAAACATCCATGATTGGAGGTTTGCAGTATTTAAGTCACACTAGACCAGACATAACTAGTGCAGTTGGAATTGTTGTGAGGTTCCAAGCTGATCCTAAGGAGACTCACCTTACTGCAGTTAAAAGGATATTAAAATATTTGAAAGGGACACTGGAATATGGTTTATGGTATGAAAAGTATGATGATTTTACATTGCATGCTTATACTGATGTTGATTGGGTAGGAAGTGTTGATGACATAAAAATCTCCAGTGGTGGAGCATTTTTCCTTGGAAAAAGGTTGATTTCATGGTGAAGTAAGAAGCAGGACTATATAGCTCAATCTACTATTGAATCAAAATATGTAGTTGTTGTTATAAATTACACACAGATTGTTTGGATGAAACAAATGCTAAAGGACATTGGGATAACCTTTGAAGAGCCAGTTGTTATACATTGTAATAATACAAGCACAGTGAACATGTCGAAGAATCTTGGTATGCATTCAAAGACTAAACATATTTCAATCAAGTATCACTTTTTGATAGACAAGGTTGCAAAAAAGGAAGTCAGATTGGAGTACATTAGTACAAAGGAGCAAATAGTAGACATATTCACTAAACCTTTGTTAAAAGATGCCTTTGAGTATCTCTGAGGTATACTTGGGGCGAGAACCCCTCCTGGTGAGAACTAAATGATGCAGGAGTGCATCACTTCATGAATTATTAAAGCTATAATGTTTCTCCAGACTTGATGCTTGGATCTACTCCTCAGGGGGAGTGATCGCAAGAACATAATTGGACATATTTGGGTGATCAAGCACTTGGTTATTTGCAGGCATGAAGATTTGAAAAAGCTACACCTTGCAGAGGTGGGATGTGCAGAGAAGGAAAAGAGCTATGGCATCATTTTCCATTGATGTCAAAGGGGATAGATATAAGTGAAAATCCCTATTGTTTTAGGGGGGATGTGAAGAGGATATTGAGAATATTGTATTAAGAAAGCTACTTTTGGGTTGATAGATTTTCACATATGTTTTGATTAATAGGTAAAAATAGGTTTTGAAGGGACCCAAAAACCTGTACAAAGAGAAAGCTTAAGATAGAGCATTAAGAGTTCCCAAAACACAACTGAACAAACAGAACAAAAGACCAAAAAACCCCAAGAAACACACAAAATAACTCAGCCAAAAAGAAAATCAACAACCCAGAGAAAAAACACCCAAACCACTGCACAAGATAAACCATTAGAAAACTGCAGCAAAAGGAGGAAGAACTATCTTTTTGTCCCCTTCAAATGGGACTGTAGGGTCATGTCAAAAGAAGGAGAGGATTTTCACATATGTTTCCATCAATGCTAAAGGGGGAGATTGTTGAATTGTTATTGTTGAGGTGTTGACATTCATGTTTTGTCATTGTTGTCAACATATGTTTTAGTTAGACGCATTAAAAGTTTTAGTAAGACTGTTTATCACAAGAACATATGAGATTGACAAATGTGTACGGACAATGTATGCTGTGTGAGAGTATGTGAACACTGATCTGTGTAGAGGGATGAGTGTATACCTAATGTCTAATGTGGTTGAATCTTATATTGGTATTGACATGTGTTATAGTTGTTTTTGTAAAGACTAGTTACAAATTAGTGACAGAGAATTATGACAGAGATGGTCTATGAGTTTTTGGGATAACTTGGATGCAAGCTTAAGGAATGATAAAAGATACATGAGAGAATATTATTTGTGATTCTTGGGTCGCTGAATTCTTGATGATGTCAACTGAGGCGTGTGGACTAGCGAATACCTATTTGGGACCGACTACAGAGATGTAACATGCTTAATGATTGGCGAGTGTGAATTATGGATCTTGGTGCATAACTAATGATTTATATTTGTTAATTACTTGTGTAAGGTACCATGTGTATCTTAGCAAGGTTCTATGTAATTGTTTTTTCATTGGGGAAGTCATAACAGGCCAATCTAATTGTTTATTGTAACTTGTATAAATGAAAGTAGTGTCTTGATTTATAAAGGCGTGGATTGGATGCTACAAGCATGTGGATGTGAGTTTTGTTGGATGTAGAGAAATGATTATTTTTGTAACACACTTCATTGGAATTGAATAAGCAAAGCAAGTTGCTATTAGTCATCTCATTGTTCTAAGTATACTTTTATACTTCTCTTTGGACAGTGAGTCTAGAAGGTGGGTTTAACCTTCACTTTGAGTAGTGTGCTTAGGTAGCGAGCTCATCATTTAATTCAACTCCTAAAAGGGTTGAGAAGACTCCTAATAGGGTTTTCCCTTTAATAGGGACTTGTACTGGATGTAATAATTATCTCCTAATAGGGCTAGATCTCCTAACATGGATACAATATTTCTAGTGTATTATTTGTGGGTTCCATCCCCACCAGGGTTTTTCCCCTTAGCAGGGTTTCCTCGAAAACAAAATACTTGTGTTATGGTGTTGTTCTTGATGTGTTTAGATTTGCATTAAGTAATTGGTTTAAAGTTTAGTTATTTAGCATACAACTAATTCACCCCCCCCCTCAATTGTATTATTCCTAATAGGTAGATGGTGATATTATATCACTCCATGCTGATGAGTTTCTATCTAAGCCAATTGATGGCAGTACTTCCAGGTTTGGTACCTATGAAGAAACTTATCTAAAAATTCATTCACATTTAAAGGAACTTGTGATGGAGAGAAGAGTGAGGAAACAAGTTGTTAATTTAGCCAAGAAGAGTGGTATTACAAAGGAAATGATGGATAAGATCAGGAAGAAGTTTGTGACTGAGGAGGCAGGGTCCTCTACTACTACTGTAGAGGTAGAAGAGGTAGTGGTTGTATCTTCTACAATCGACAAGTTAATAGGAAGAAAAAATAGGAGTTCCACAGTGCAAAAGGATGCTCCTTCCCCTACTACTTGAGCGCATCTTAAGAGAAAAATCACATCAAATCCTGAACCTACAGTGGTTAAGGAAAAGGAAAAAGAGAAGACACCTATGAATGAATAGAAAAATTACAAGAGAAAGAAGGGAATAACACATGGCTACAAATATTCAAAAGGAAAGAGTAAAAAGAAGGATACAACTGAGGAAGAAGAACCTCAAATAGATTATGATAAAGAGAAAGCCGAATTGAGGGCCAGTGGAAAAAGATCAAAGATTATTGGCATGACAATTGAGAAATTAGCTAAACCTAAGACTAGGAGAACTTTACTGTTGATAGCATAGCTGAGAACATAAGGGAATATAGAAGTGTGGGAGATGACAACCGATGTTATGAAAAATATGATGATGAAGGTAATAAAAAGATAGAAGATGCTATTGTATACATTTTGCATAAGTTTTACAGAGGACCCAGTGATTTGCATAAAATGATACTTGAACCACTTTACAAGAATATTGATGCTAAGTGGAGATATGATCTGAAACAAGATAGATAAATGATGAGACAAGCATTGATTCTACTTAAGCCTGATTTGTCTATGGAAGAAGTGAAGATCACAATTGAGGTTGTTAGACCTGAATTCAAAACAAGAAGTAGAGTATGAATAATACTCATTGGTGAATCACATGTAGTTTATGATGAGACTCTTGATATTATGAAGAAGAAATTGGAGAAAGAAGATGAACCAGTGGATTATGCTCAAGAGGAGAAACAAACACAAGAGGCTACCATTGAAGAGGTAACAACTGATGAATTTTTTACTACTGAGAAAGTGATTGAAGGAATTATTGGTGATATACCTTGTGATACTCCACAACAAGCTCCTACTGTTGAAGTTGAAGATGTGCAAAGAAAAGAGGAAGCACATAAGGATAAGACTGAAGAGGTGGTGATACCTATTTCAACTGATGTAGTTGGACAAACAGGTGATGTTGGAAAGAAATATGAAGCTCATGAAGTTGATGTTGTAGCACATTAAGTAAAGAGGAAATTGAATCAAAGTGAGAGTTCAAGTTACAAGAAGAAGAGCAAGGCTATGGATGTTCCTGAGGAAGAAATTGAAGATGAATTTAGAAACAAGGATGTTGAGGTCATACGAGGACCTATTGATGTTACCAAAATGAGTATTAGTTAATTAATGAGAATATTTAAGATACTAAAGTTGAAAGCTAAAAGGGACAAACTTAGAGCTGAAAATAAACAAGAACAAGTACTTCAGTCAGCTAGAGAGATTCTTACAGATCTTATACCTGAAGATTACTATGATCCTAATGCTACACCGATTGAGAAAATTGATACTTTTATCAATTCTATCACTGAGCAAGTTACTAGTTTGGAGGAAGTTGTCATGTATAGAGAAAAGATGGATTATGAAAAGAAGAGGACTGATAATTTAATGGAGACTATTGCATCAGATAAAGGGAAACTTACAATTCATGGGAACCACTTGAAGGAAACTTTGAAAGAGGTTGGAAAATTACTTGCTAAAGTTTCTAATTTTTTATTATTTACCCAAGATTTGGAGCTAAAGAGAAATGAAGCTCAACAGGATCTTAAGTCTTTAATTGCTAGTTTTGATTGCATTTCACACTCAGCTACCACTTTTGGATCACAAGTTAAGGTTGTAAATCACAAGTTGAATACATTACAAGAAAAACACAATAAGAGGATTAATATTGTACTAGAGTTACAAACTTATTTGATGCCTGCAGTTGATGTAATGCAACGAATGCTAAAGATTTAGAGGTAACACTTGGGTTACCAGACATAAGTACACTTGAATCTATGGAAAAATTAGCTTCTATATTACATGGACATATTCATGCTTTAGAGAACTTGTAGAAGTCGTGGGATAGTTATTTGGAGTCAGCCAAAGCCAATTTTAGAGATGTTTTTGAAAGGTTCTGATCAGTAAGATGATTTCATTTTTGAGGTTCATTTATGTACCTTTGACATTGTTGTCAAAGGGGGAGTGATCAGTGCAATGAAAATAAAGTTAAGGGTCTAGTTTAGTGATCAAAGGGGGAGTAGTGTATAGTCATGCAAATCTTGATGGTTATAGATGAGTTTGAGTTCTATGCATCTATGTGTCTATGCATAATGTATATGTTTTCACTATGTATTGCCATCAATGCCAAAAGGGGAGATTTTTGGCATTATGATGAATTTTGGAGTTGAGATGCAGTGTTTGATGCTTATGAGTTTTTCATTGATGGCAACTCTATCAGATTTGACGAATAGGTTACAGATACTCATCGAGTGGATGTATAAGTAAAGAAAAATAAGCTAAGTGTTTTCATTGGTTAATAGGAAGACAATAACAAAAAGTATTTTGAGTGGTGATCGAGATAGTGAGCATATTGGGTGGTGTGATCGTTACTAGAGAATTATTTTGGTCAATCAAGTTCAATTTACTAATCACGACAGTTAACCTAATGTTTTGAGTAAGTTGGTATTTTGGTGATGTGTTTAGTTTGAACTAGTTGAGTTTCTAATCGGTTCCTGATGATCAGATGATTGAGGTGATTGATTATTTTTTGGTGTTTGGTAGAAAATTTTGTATTATGTTTTGGGCTGACATGTTAGGTATGATTGGTGCTGATTTTTATGAGTTTGGTCAATGTTTTGGGCCGACTTGTGGAATGTTTTGCAAGTCTTAACTGACTTAAGAACAACAGTATAAAGGCAAGCTAAATCTTGTGATTTAGGGTTGAAGATCATGTTGGTGGTTGTAATAAGAGACAGAGATAGAAAATTATGCTAGGGTTCAGAGATTGGATTGGATCTGACATGCAAGCAATGTCATTCCCAGATCAGTCATTTAAGTTCATTTTTCATGGCTAACTCTAATAGGTTATTAGGTTAAATCCCTTAACAGGGCAGACTTTAACATGTATCATTATATAAATCCTTTAACAAGGTGAATTTTGAGAAGGAGTTCTAAATCCTCTAGCGAGGTAGATCCTAACATGTCTGATTGTACTTCTAACAAGGTACTAGTCACTCATAATTGGGTGAGCCCCTAACAGGGTATTGTAATATCCTAACATAGCAACTCTTTTTACTGCAGTGAAGAGATTTGTGGGTGTCATCCCCACCATGGTTTTCTCCCTCTTACAAGGGTTTCTATGATAAAAATATTGGTGTTATGTGTTATGCTTTGTGGATGCTTGAATTTTTTTACTTCTATTGCATAGTTACACTTGCATTTTGGGTTGTATGGAAGTTGTTTAAAAGCATAATAAGATTCTTAGTTGAATTGGTTCCTTACCTATTTGCACTAATTCACCCCCCTCTCAGTACTTCTAAATAGTAACAATGTTGATATGCATTCAAGTTGATAATTCAATTTTTCATTTTTTTTGACATTTTGTTTCATCTACAACTTCCTTCTCTTAATCAAGACTTTTTGTAACAACCTTATGTCATATATCTATCTCTATTTGTTCATATTTTTTTTCAAATATCTTGAGAGATTAATCATGACAACTACCTTAATACATATAGGTCTAATCAACACAATAATAATGAATAAAGTAATTGAGATTAATGAGGTCAGATAGTAACAATATAGAACAAGTTTTTTATATAATCAAGGAACAAGGAGTTAGATGCGTTTATGATAATAAATTACTTTGTTATGAACCACTCTCAATTATCCAAAATGATGATCTATGATCATATTTGGAACTTTTATTATTTGATAGATTGCAAAATGAAATATTCCCTCTTTGGTTCAATTCTAAAGCCCAAAATATATAGAAATGACCTTCTACTAGGGGAATTGCCTAGGCACCTATAACTAGTAAAATTTTGTCTCTACTATCTCAAACTTAATGGAATGGTGTCTATGGATACTTTTGGGAGTTTTTTGTGCATGTATCTTCTCCTTATTCAAATCCTCTAATCCAATTCTAAAGTGTGAAAAAGTTTGAAGAAAACTTAAGCAAATATACAATATGCCTAATATTCTATTGTGATATTTATGCTAGTTGACGATGCAATAATGTGCTATGGTGGTCTCCCAATGATGATGTAATGATTGGAGCTAAATATTCTTAATGCATCTTGAATTTTGGGAGTGAAATAGGGTTTTTCCTATTATATAACACCCTAGCGTACATATCACATATTTAGCGCTCAAGTCAACAAATAATGCTAATAAGGAGGGATTCATCTTAATATTATTAATACAATTTACTTTAAAAGTTTTATCTCAAACCCACTCTTTCATAATTAACAAGGGTTAAGAAATGGAAGATATGCAAATCATATATGTATCTTTATGATGCATAGAATTAGATTCAAACAAGATCTAGTTAATGTCCAAGTTTTTATTCAAAACATGCTACTCCTCTAGTAGTCATATTATTTGGAAAAAATGAGCTGACGTGAGTATAAAAAATAGAGGGGAAAGGTTTCAGATGTTCATTTTTCACCCTTACAATTTTATCACTTTGACTTAAAAGTAAACTACTATGAATATGCATGTCACAGTAAAAATATAATTAACATAAAGTAAATAAAAATCACACATGTAAAGGATGTGGATACAAATGATGGTTTCACATGTGCTCCTAATTGTGAACACTCCATGTTTAAGCTTGTAAGCATAAACTTCTATATAAGTATGTTCAACTTTGACAACATGTTGGAACTTCAACATTAGGTTGAACTTTGACAACACATTAGAACTTTAGTAATATGTTGAACTTTGATAATATGTTGGGACTTTAATAGAAAAATGAACATTAATAATATGTTGGAACTTTGGTATCAAATTATACTTTTGAACCTTGACAAGTGCTTAAAAATTTAGTGATATATTAAGCTTCAATAACACATTATTTTTTATTTGGGGAATTTAAAAAGTTTTAAAGGGACCCAGAACCCTATACAATTGTATTTTTTCAGGATTTGAAACACACTTACAAAATATTTTTTAAAAGATAGAGTGCAGATAATCAACAACCAAACAATAGCAGAAAATAGTCCTAAAGAAATTGAACTAAAATAAACAACCTATTACTTCATCAAGGTTGCAACCATAAAACAAAATTATTCATAAAATAAACAATTTTGAGCCCAAGAAACACCAAGAAAATCATATAGAAGAATAAGGCCTTAGAAACTCACTTTCCTTCAATGCAAACACAAGGTGTCTTCATATTCCACAAGCCTCACCTCAATAGGACCAACGAGGGAAAATCAAAGAAATAACCCTAATCCACCCCATTATGATAAAAGGAGTGAATTAAAAAATAAGGGTAAGAAAAACCCCCTTGCATCACCTCTCATCTTATCTTACAACGTCAATCTCCATGTCAATAGGAAAAGTAGAAGAAGTACAAAGATGCAGATACTAAATCACATCATAGCCTTCCAAAGCATTCTCCACTTTGCAAGATTTGGCTATGGAAATAGCCACCTAGGATATAGAGACAATGGAAATAGCAATAAAAAGAGAGAAATAATATGACAAGAATAAATTTTATCCTCTCTAAGAATGCAATACAATAATTGGATTGATTCAACTGAAATAAACTTGAATTGGATATTACATAAGAGATCCCTTGGTTATATAGCCAAGGTGAGTACAAAGGAATAAATGAGACAATGGTAGGTGTTGTTGTCTCATTACATGATAATCAAGAGACAACTTATTACCTACCCAATGTGGAATCAAATGTCGTGTACTAGATTATGTGCAACACATCCACTAAAGGTGGAAGATGATAAAGTGATAAGACCAAAAAGGGTGGATCACAAACCAAAGGTGGAGTCACATTCCCATTAAAGATAGATCACCCTCCAAAGTGGAAAATTATATCCACTATAAGCGGATATGATAAAATAATAGCATGATAATTCCACATAAAGTGTAAATGCTCCAACTAATCCTATGCAATTCCCTAAGTAAGCTTAAGAAAAGTATAATTAGTACCTAGGTGTGAATAACCAAGGTAAAATACCTTAATTAAACCAACACACTTCAATAGGAGAAAAATGGAATAATTAAAGTGTAGGGGAAATATAAACCCCCTTGTAGCATTTCCACTTCTTACAAGAAAATAAATCCAACATAGCCACCAACCTTAAAACCTAGGTCTCTTGAGTAATATTTTTCAAATAGATTTTTGCCTCAATAGGAGATACATAAGTAAAAACCATAGAAACAACAACAAAAATCCCTAAAAAAATAATCAATAAAAACTCGCCCAAAACACTTTCAAGCTACAAACTTAGTCATAGAATTAGTGAAGTACACAAGATCCCCTCCAAAAGCATAACTGCAAAAACTTAGCATATCCAGGGGAAGGAAATGAGAAAAATAACACTGTACACATCAAGGTAAAGATTCCAAACCAAGAAGGTATTCCCAACACCAACAAAGGGTTTCCTTCTCCAACTGCAACACCTTCCTTATCACACAAGGAGACAAGGAGGGTATAAAACTAACACAACCCCCATGAAGCACAAAATGATCCAACACAAATCTTGGAAAAGGATAGCATCAACAAAGTGGTTTCCAAAAAGGAAAACATGAAGTCATCAAAGCTTCATCCAAAAAAGGAAAATAAATATCCAAGATAGGGGCAAATATGTTCACCACTATCCAAAAAAAAGGACACCCAACATATTTTGAAACCCCTTGGACCTTTTCTTTGCCCTACTATTTGCTAGGGCCATATTATTATACATGATAGAATCTATTGTTTATGCAGGATAGGAATTGAAACTATAATTGGAGGAGGGGCCCCGAATATTCTAAGGCTAGATTATTCTAGCCACTAGAAATCTTCATGTAGGGAAAAGACAACCCTACCCACATCCATATATCTCACAACCCCTCCGTGCATAGTAGCACCAACAAAAAATACCTTTAACAAGAACCTCCAAACATAGAAAACTCTTTGTTTAGTTGAAGAAAATAAGGTTCCCCTAGAAAACACAACTAAAGGACCGAAAAAACCAATCAAATAAAATCCCTTTTGTGCACATTGGAGAGGCCAAAAGAAAAAGACCATAAAATAGTTGACAAAAAAGAAATACCCTTCCAAACATAGAAAAATAGGAACCCCCACAACATTATCATATGATTCTCCTTCATTTTATAATCTCCACCACCAAGAGAAACCCAATTGCATCCCCTATACCCACCATGCCCTCTTCTCTGCTTCAATAACATATTGTTACTTTAGTGAATTTTTGTAATAAGATGATGATTTTTATAGAATTTTATGGATCTACCTTGGGTGAGATATGTGGATAGTGATTTGTCTCCACTATATGCAATTGTTTGGTGTAGACAATTCAATGTAGGTATTCTTCCAATAAGTAATATTTTTCTTCTAGGAGGACTCATTTAATTATCAACTAGGGACATGTGTATTTGGATGATGTTGAAACTATATGTGCAGCAGAGGGTTCCTAGTTTTCTTTTAGTTCATGAAAGCCATTAACCTAAAAGTAACAATTAAATAAAATAGAAGTAATGCTAACATGGGTCTAGTTTGTGCAGTAGCGACTGCTAATAACTAGCATAGTGAATGCAACAGTGGTTGCAGGCAGACTGACTAAACAATTAACAATGAACTTATCCATGAAGAGAATTGCATACTTAGCAAGACATAACATAACTAAATCAACAAGATTAAATGATGTAAGCAATAAGTGTTTAACCATTGACCGAAGAAATTACTTATAATCAAAAAATGCAACTATAATTCTATTAAATGAACTAAATCTAATATAACCTAGCAAGATAGTTACTTCATCTTGAGTGGCCCTTGCTTGAGGGGTTGTAATCTTAGACAATCAAGAATTTAACTCATGTATCACTCCAATCATTCACTTGAATGGATAGTGATGGTGTACAATAATGTGAATTATCATCTACTTCTACGTCTACAATCTATGTAGAATCCAACATAATAATAAAAACATAACTCTAGACCAATCAAGACTTTGTTAATGGTAGCTAGGAGACCTCAACATACAAAGCTATGTTCATGTACCTAGTAGCTTTAGAATCTAGTTCTATACAGTTGTAAATGGAATGAGGCTTGTTCTTCTTTAATTTGGGGGTGATTTTGGTCCACATGCATTGATAATAATCCTTGATTTCTCTACCATATATGACCATTAATTCCCTGATCTATTGTATTCCATTATCCTACAGTAGGTTGGATTTTTTGCAACCTCCTCCTTCTTTACTATTTCGATCCAAACATCAATAATTTTACTTGGCTCTTTTGATTATGCCCCAATGTACAATAATCACAAGACAGATTGCCTCATTCTCATTCATTTATGATATATGAGATGAGCGCTCTAATTTGCAAATCCACAACATGCAACATTGGATTCCAAGTAGAATTACATGGAACTGCTTGGTTATGGAGATAAAAATCACATAACTAATCCTACATTTCTTGAGGTATTTTATAAAAAGCAATTAAAAATGATCTCGGAGTTATCAAATAAAATGACAAATTACTCAATCACTAACTAATCTAGAAGCATGAGAATTTTTATTACAGATAGAGTGAGTACACTTTGGATGGTGGCCTGAAAACTCCTTGATTTATTTACAAAGTTATCCCTTTATTATAGACTAACAATCACTCTTAATGTATGAATCCTTTTCCTCCAATGCAACTTTACGGGCAGCCTTATTTGATTCTTTCTCTTTCTTCTATTGATTTTGATACCAAAAAAAATTAAGGTGAGGATGCCAAAGTAAAAGTCCCAGGTTCAAGATTGAAAATGGAGGTACATGCTTAATAAGGGGCTCCTTCTTGTTTGACCCTATAATAGCTATGCTAGATGACTTCTTGAATACACATCCTCCACGTTGGAGGGTAAGCTAGGTTTCCAACTTCTTTACCTTACCCTTTAATTCTTTTTCCCTTTCCTTGGATTACCTTAGCTATTATTTTAGTTCTTGAATTCTCTAAAGTGCTACCTGAAGCTCATCCTCTACATTATCTTCTATTAATATAAATTCAAGGGCAAGCCCTAGTTCTAGTTTCTGATGAGACTCTATAGGTGCAATAGAATCCATCTCTAGTGCGTTCTTAGCTTGTTTTAGTCATAAAAGGATCCTCATCCATGTCTACATCATGCTCAATATTGAATTGAGGTATTGTGTATTTCTCTTCCCCTACAAGTCCTCAGTCTCCATACTCTTCTTCTCTTGGTTCTTTTTTTAGAAGTTCATTTCCTAGGTTTTTTTTAGCCCAAACAAACATTCTATCTCCAAATTTTTCACATCAAAGTGGAATATGTCCCTCTTTTTAGGCCTTTTCCATTATTTTTCTTTCCTTTGCAGGTAATGGGAATGTGTTTCATGGACCCTTGTTCCTTCTCCACTTTTCTTCTTATGTTTTGGCTTAGTTTTTGGTTTAGTTGTAAACTCGTGAAATTTTTTGTTATATTGCATGTATTATTTTGTTTGGAAACCTTTGGTTCATCAATGCACCCCTCTTCTTCTTCTTCTTTATTAGGCTCTTTTTCCCCTTCCTCACGTGGTTTCTCTACATGTTTCTTCTTTTCTTGCCTATATCTATATGCCTTCTTCTTCTTTGAGGGTTTTTTTAATGTTTTCTTTTTATGTTTCCCCTTTGAAGAAGCTATCTCTTTTGGTTTTTAGACGTCATGGATGAGGAATATACAATTTTATCTAGTGAAGATACTACAAGAAATCTCAAATAGGTCGTGAGTGATTCGGCAGTGGCTACAAGTGATTGATGTTGAAGGTTTTTTTGTGTCAAGAAGGCTTTTTGTTGCAAGCCTTTGTTCTAATTTATGTTCCAACCCTGCATTTTCATGTATAGTATCACCTAAGGTAGGTGATGCAAGAGTAGTCAAATCCTTGTCATTTTCAATTTCCTTATTACCCTTGGGGTTTCTAATTTCCTAAATTTCATCATCCTGTACATGATACTGACAATTTCATTGTTATTTCTCTTGGCCATATCATGTTCATTGGATGGAACATTCAAGAAGTTTATTTTGTAGGTTATATCATTCTTTAAAACCATTATAGGAAATGTTAGCATATTACATGTAAATACCTATCTTAACTAATAACACTACCAAACAATAAGGAGGCAAAGAAGATCGTGTCTGCTCCTTCTAAATTAAACTTCCATTATTGTTAACAAGTGATGCAAATAGTTGGGCACATTAAGTATTATATTATGATGTAAACGACTTAAATATTTGAAATATGCAATGTATAAGAGAGAATGACATCCATCTCAAGTCAAATATCTAACTATATGAGTGGAAATTCTCTCCATTTTTTAGGCAAAGATAGTCATTTGGTCCCTTAATTATGGATTGAAAATGTTTCCTTAGCCTTTCAAATTATGCTCGTGTTGAAACTACATCAGGGATGTTGGATATTCCTCCCCTATCTATGGACGTCTTGTAACTTAATAAATGATATCTTCTAAAGTATCTTTGTGAAGACCTTTAATTATGGATTCATTTTTCATAAAGGTCTTGACAAACTATTATGTCATGTCATCGTCATATTCATTCAACCACTGAAATTAGTGTATAAATCCAAACCATTCAAAGAATGAAAAACTATCCACGTCTTCAAGCAATATGGTACATTATGTAGGCTCTTTCCATATTGGATCACCTCCCGTATTCAATAGTGCCTTCTTACTAAAAATGAAACACAACTCTTCCCTTTTGCACTATACCTTATTTGCAATTATCACAATTGAACTACCCCTTATGTTATCCCTTAGTCTACCATTCTTATCTCCTCAATTTTTTGAAAATACACCTCTAAATTTTGCAAATACAATTACCAACACTGCTTACAATGTTTCATTGTGTTGTATGTTCTACTTTCACTTATAATTTTATACAAATACCTTAGTAGAACTCTTTGAGCTGAAAAAATCTTACACAATTTAATCATCATTGCTTTTCAAGTTTGTAGAGCATGAAGGCATTAAAACACCTAATCCTAAAACATGGAGACACCTAATACTATCTAATCTCATAAAATATCATAATTACTCCCCCAACTTATATTATAATTTATCCTCAAAATAATGGTACTAAGAAAGGATTATGAATGAAATAAAAGTGGAGGATAGCATAGGCTATGTGATATTTGATGAATAATTGTGCATGTGAATGTAATGGTTAATTGCAATAAAAATTTAATATTAATGAATGAAAATGAGTGCATGAGTATTGGATAAATCATAAGAAACAAATTTTGGCATGTGAGGATCTCCATAAAGGCAACTGATGCTTGTGACATCCTTTAGATTTGATTGACGTGTTAGGTGTTTGGAAACATATGATGGTGGAGTTTGATGTGACACCTTGTACACAAAAAATAAAATTTAGTGGCAAGTTCTTTGTTGCATGCCTGATGAGATGCCAGAGAACATAAAAGTGTTGTGGGTAGAGTCCCACAATAGTGTATGCATGTTGAAAAATGTGCTAGTTATAATACTAAAATATACAGTGATAAAAACTACCACTCGGGTCTTGTGGAATCTTGTACATAAGGGCCCTCAAAAGGAATGTTGTTGAAAGAACCATTGAAGTTCATTGAAAATGAAAAAATTTAAAGAAAAATGTGAATGATTCATTGTGTAATGTGTGTATTTGCATTGAGGGACTATCTACTAATCTTCAATGGTTGTCGGTGAACCAAATGGTTCACCAACAAACTGAGATCGTGGAGTAGATATGGGTGGTGATGATTGGTGAAGGGTGTCCTCATGTAGAGGAAGTGAGCTTGATGAAGTAGCATCACCAAAAATGGTAGGTTAAAGTGGTTGTGATGGCGAGCTATTGGTACAAATGTTGTGTAAATTTGGCGTTATTCTATGGTTTCTTGTACAACTTCACCATGTGTCACTTAACCATGAGTGAGAAATGAATAGGGTATATTGTGGCGTGATTTAATAATCCATTAGGAAACACATGTTTTAGCAATTATATGGCCCTAACCTCTGTGTCTTAAGCTTTCCCTTATGATCCCTATATCTAGATGCAAACAACAATGCCCAATCTCCTTCCTTGAACTCCTTTCTCTTAATATATTGATCATGTCACTGACTCCCCTATTATTGGACAAGTTTTGTGTCTTGAATAAATTTCATCCTCATTTCATCAAGAACTTTAAGTTTATGTAGGAATTCTTGTTAAGATCGAGTAAGATCCATTTCCAAATCAATTGTAGTGTGTAGTATTTTGTAATCAAACTCAATAGGGAGAATGACTTTCTTTCCATAAACCAACTCATAGGGTGTAAACATTGTTATGGTATTCCATGTTTTCATATATGCCCAGACTACTTCATGAAACCTATCAACCTAATCTCTCATATGAAGTTGTGCTATTTTAGTTAAGACATTCTTAAGCTCTTAGTTTGCGACCTCAAGTTGACCATTAGATTATGGATGGTAGAGAGTGGACTTCTTATGCTTAGTTTCATACTTATTTACTAATTGTGAAATCAAATTTGAAGTGAATTGTGGACCTTGGTCCATCACAACCTCCTAGGGTACATTATATCTTGCAAATATTTCTTCATACAAGAACTGGGAAACCTTAGTGTCCCTTACATATCTTATAGCTTTAACTTCCAACTATTTAGTGAGATAGTTTCTACATACTCAGATATAAGAATTGTCATTAGAAGTTGGCTCTATGGGTCCAATGAAATAAGGACATATTTTATCAAATGGTGTAATCACCAATTATGGATACAAAATAACCTTATCAATCCTTATAGGTCTACACATCCTCTAACATCTATCACAAATTCTTGTGCAGTGGATTGCATCCTTTTGTATGGTTGGGGCCACTAATAACATGTGTGAAGAATCTTTATCATTGTTGTTTTTTCTACAAAATAGCCTCCACAAGGTTCACCATGGAAGGCCTTGAGGATGAAAATGTTCATCTTCCTAGAGGCATATATATAGGACATGGTTAAGGCCAACATAGAATTAGTAACCAACTATCCATGAGTAAGAGAAAGTATGTCAAACTAGCTAATTCTTATCTTTTGATGAAAAAAGTGGAGTGCACTCTGCAACCAAAAAATTAGCAATATTTGCATACCATGGGTCATGAGCTAAGAGGGAAAAAGAGATGTTCATTAGGAAATGAATCATCTATCACTAGATTATCTAAATCTAGTAGATCCATTTATGATAATTATTTATGTCAATGATGTTGGTATAAGGAAGACCCTAGTTAATACTAGGTCAACACTCAACGTTTATGGTTTAGACCTGTTACCTAAGATCAAAGTGGATAAGAACTATTTGGATGCCTCATTATTTATTTGTGGTTTTGATAATACTAGTAAGATTTCTTTAGTAACTATTATATTTCCTTTTAAGGTTGGACCGACCATTATTCCCACCTTGGTATATGTTATTATAGGACCTCAACCTTACAACCTCCTTCTAGGTAGACTCTAGCTTCATGCCTTAGGGGATATCTCATCTTTTTTTCATGGTTTTGTCAAGTTTTTGGTGAATAATTAGGTGGTTACTATTAAGTTTGATCGTGACACCATGCATACATGCCAAATAGATATAGAAGGTCAGACCTCAATCTCATCCACTTTTTAGAATTACATTACAATGATGTCTTCCTACATATCAACATCTGCCTAATTAGTATCCACTAATATAGATACCCAAGAGAAGGTTGTCCTAAAGGAAGAATCTCATGAAAAATAGTACCATTCAAAAGAGGATTCTCCCAAAGTAGGCCCCCCTTGTGGAGAAGTAAAATTACACCAACCTCAAGACCGGTTAAAATTTTAAGGGATGAACTCTCCCTTGTGCCTTTCTCACTACTAGTGTGCTAGTGAGATAGGGGATCTAGATGCTAAGTACATTAAAGATTATTTTAACCGATGATAATACTTGGTGTAAATAGATTAAAGTGATTTATACAATTATAATGCTAAATGCAGACGAGTGTAAGTAACTTGAATGAAATGATAGGTTAGAATATTTTAACTATGGAAAATGAAAGTGATAACCTCAAAGATCAAACATAAAAATCCACAAGCTCAGTGTCATAGATGCCAACACAATCACAAATGACTGCACAAAAATAGGATGATAGTGTGATGTGTGTTTGTCCTGTACGGACAAGGTATGAAAACCAGCTTGAAGTTTGAGGGAAAATAATAGACTACTACACTAATAACAAAGAAAAGGAAATGTGACAACAAAATGTGAAACAAATGCATATTACACTACAAAATAAAGAGCAAGGACAAAATATACATTGGATTGGACAGTTGATAATGTTGTCACTTCAAGCACAGTCCTCCATAAACCTAGACACACATAAATAGAGAGAATGTTAGGGTTATTTGTAAACCCGTCTCAGTTAGATCCTTGCTTTGGTGTTTCCACATCCACAACAACAAAGACATGATAGTAAATGGTGATAGATAACTGTTCAGGTTTAGAATTGTCACCCTAACTCAGGCATTAGGGCTACACGACAATTCTATCCTCACAATGGAAACCTCTCACTGTGGGTAGGCTATGAATGAAGAGGAATCTCCGAATTCTAGGCCGGCTCCTATAAAATATGGTATATCACTTCCTGATTGAAAACTGAACTGGGAAAAGAGAAAAGAGGTTTGTAACTAAACTTGCATAATAGAAAGGTGATAC
>MU223245.1:1269029-1287952 GCA_018584345.1 Thuja plicata
ATAATAAATGTAGTAAGTGAATGCAAATTATCAAAACCTGTAAGATAGTGTTAACTGGGTAACATGTACATGCAAAATTTCTCTTTTAGTGCCTATCTTGTTGTATGATTAGATTTTGGATAACAATAACCAAATTGACAAAATAGATACGCAATGATAAATAATTAGAGTACAATAAAGATTAAGGTATACTATTAAAAATACAAAGTGAGAGTGTAGAGGACTCCCCTTCACCATTGTAAAATGAAGCTCAATAAGATGAAGGGGGTGATGACACTGGAAGCATGATATGGAACGAGCTTGGTGCGTAGACCAAAAATGAGAGCCTTTAAGTGTAGAAATCTATGAAAATAGATCAAGAAAGTGTGTAAAATTCAATCACATGTCAGAGAGAATGACCAAGAACCCCCAATGAAGGCCCAAAAATGGAGATATATGCATGCAGGTTTGAATCCCACGTTGGTGGGTAGTGGAAACGAGCATTACAATTGTAGGGTGTAAATTTGTAACGTTCCAATGACAACCTACACATCTATGGATTTGTGGATAAGTGTGCGCCGTGCGAATGTCTCCACGATGCACACACATCCTATGTCATCCAAGCCACATGGATGGGATTCAAAGTAGGTGATGGTAAAGAAGCATGAGTGAGTATGGATGCGTGACATAGAATTTCATGTCTTAGGCTAAGGTAGGGACATTTACGAAATGGAAAATTACACCAGGGTGAAAATTTGACATTACATTTTGCCCCCACTTTAGCAAGCATATCATATCTAGAGAGAGATGTGAGCTAAAGTAAGCAAAAACTTACCTGACTTACCTACAAGGATTTTCATAAGGTTGCCCCTAGTTAGGAATCCCTGAATTTTTGTTGAGTCGCATCTAGCACACAAGATTCAAACAAGTGTGCTAGATGATAAATAGACCCAGGACCATCGATGGTATGTCGATATGGGTGGAAAGTTGTGTTATGCCAGATAGCCATATGATAGGGCATTTTTGATAGTGCTTCGACATGCATAGTGAATGCTAGATAGGCATGTGGTAGGGAGGCTTTAAATGGTGCACCGACAAACATGCGTAGTGAGAGCTAGATAGGAATGTGATAGGGTGGCTTATATCATGAAAGTACACATAATGTTAGCTATATTGCCATATGATAAGGCGATATTGAGACACTAAGATAGTGGATTGGCCCCCACAAAGGTAGACACTAAGATTAAAAAAAATTAAAAATTTTGTGAGAAAATCCTATGATGTAGACAATATAATCTCTAGATAAAAGATAATTAGACACATAGATATAAAACCCCCCCTTGGAATAGAATATTCTACCCAGAGTGGAGCATAATACATTACAAAGAGAGAGGGAAGACATTGTGGCACATCAACATATGAGATGTTTCCATTGAATGTCACTTCTTGATAGGTGACAGATGAGATCCACAACATCTGCACAAAAACAAGGGGATCCAATGGATTGGCATTAGAACCTAGAAGATAAATATATACATGCTCTCAGGGGATATTTCATCTCTAAAAAACATGACTCAAATTTGAAGAATAAAAAATTAAGACAAAGGAAAACAAAAAATTGGGTCAACATTGAAGAGGTGCTTAAATGCTCCCAACACTTTGCATCATCCCCAAATATAAAAAATTAAGACACAAAAAATAAAAGAATAAGATAAAAAAATATAGGAAGGTACACAACAAAAAACCTCCCATTTCCAATTACCAACAGAGTACAAGGGTCCTCTAGGAGGGAACAAAAATAGAAGACAAGCACTGGGGAACACAAGAAAACATGCTCTAATCTAAAGATGTAGAAGCGAGTACCACCTTCATAGGTCATCCCCAACAGATCATCCTCCTCCCGATCTTGATCATATGGGGAGGGAGGTCAATATTTTAATAGAACATTGACAATGGGATCCCCTAACACTCGACTAGCAGCTAGAGCCAAGGATAAAGTAGCCTCAACATTATCATCCAACAACTCAATGGTGGTGAGTGAGAGGGATCGTGTGAAGATCGTCATAAATGCCAAAATATCCTCCAATGAGTCAAAAATGCAAGACTCATAGTTTGTGGGATACCCATGTGGAGGTTCACATGAAGTAGACTCCCCACCAACCTCACTAAAAGGGGTGGATATGAACCCAGGAGAAGTTAGAGCTTGCTCCATTGCGAGGAATGAAAGGAAAGAGGGTATGTCATAATAGACTTACGACGCTTAAACTCTGGGACAAGTCCTTAATTGAAATTTCTCTAGAACAATGGAGGTGAAGGCCTTTGAGCCACTTTAGAAACCTTCATGACACAAAGGAAGTGGCATGACCATCTTGAGGTGGAGAAAGTGAAGGTTGGGTGGACATCACTTCACTAGATACCACTTGAGTGAGCAACATGTTCACTGGTGCAAAAAATGGCGGGACATCTATCAAGGTGGTGATCAAAGGAAACTCCTATGAAGGAGATATAAGCACCTAGACCCACTTGGTGCGAGGCTCGATGGTCACTCCCAGTGCAAGGGGAAGTGCAACAAAAGTGATTACAGGAAAGAAGGTTGGCGCAACTACAATATAAGCGAGTGTAGATCTAGATGCAGAGGCAAAGGTAGGGACAAACATAGGCTTGGAAGACATACTCTCCACCCTTATAGTGGCCTCACATGCCAAATCCCTTTCTCATCGATGACACTTACACTCACACACAAGCTGATTTTGATGCAGATGTGGACCAAGATAAGATGCCTACAATGATGTAGTTCTATCTTGCTCCGTGTGAGAGGTCATCAGTGTCATTACCAACAAAGGAGATGACCCCACTAATGGAGTAGGAGGTGGTGCTGATACATGCACTACTAGCATAGTCACGAGTGTCCTTCCTCTCTTCTTGGGGACACATGGACCCTATCAGACTCCAGTAATAATCAAGGGAGAATCCCCCATGAAACACCAAAGGATGATATCTAATATATTGGATAGTATGGGTTGTGCCCTCGTGAGGGAACTTTAAACATTTATTAATGACCAAGGGGATGAATTGCATGGAAGTTAACCAGGAAATACCTATCTTGACCCAAAAGAGGTCCAACTCGGGAGTCACAAAAATGTTGAAAATACTTGCTTGAGTCCAACCTAAACCATCAAAGTGGTGGACCCCAAAGGGGAAGGGACAACCCATCAGGCACCCTGATGGTAGCAGGACACTCATAATATTTCCCATGGTTTAAATTATTGGCAAAGAGGACCTCCTCTGTGATTACATCCACCCGACAAGTAGGATCAACCAAGAGGCCCCTAACAAAGATGTCATTAATTGATGTCAGGACATAGAGGGGAGAAATATCTCCACTATATGACTCATCTAGAGGGGTGAACATGGTAGTCATCGCAGGCACCCTCCGAGTAGGTAGGTAAATTGAAGTGATGATCACCGTGTTAACGTAGGTACTATGACCTAATGAGGGAGGGGATGATGAATATGTCATAATAAAATATAATGAACATGGTGGAAATGAATCTATATAGATCTAAAATTCACTATCATCTTTGTCTACAAATTTGTTAGCTTTCAACTTCGTTTCATTCACCTTGATGGTGCCTTTGTCTATGTGGTCTTGGACTATATGTTAAAGGCGTACATAATTTTCTTTGTCATGACCATGCACATGATGATATTGACAAAAATTTAATCCATCGTACCATCAAGGATAGGGGTGATTATCA
This sequence comes from Thuja plicata, assembly GCA_018584345.1. Lineage (NCBI taxonomy): Eukaryota > Viridiplantae > Streptophyta > Pinopsida > Cupressales > Cupressaceae > Thuja > Thuja plicata. The sequence continues at coordinate 1,272,767 of MU223245.1, forward strand.
GGAAGGGGTTGAATTTTTGGACGAGTTACCAAGTTTTCATCAACCTTTGCATAACACTTGTGTAAGAATCATATAGCTTAGTAAATGGACAACCTCTTTGCAGATATGTTGCAAATTAATTCCTCTTAGTGGGTTATGGTAATTCCATAACATTATCCACAACCTTATTCTTCCAAGATTCTCTAGAAGTAGAGGCCACTCCATAGGCATTTGAGGAAGAGTCCCCAAATTGAGCCATCGTATGCTAATAATTTGTTAGTGCACAACAAAGACAAGTAAAGTTTAGATACATGTTCAATGATTTTTTTTTCTCTTAGTGCTAGTTGTAGATTTTTGATGAACATTCTTTGGAAGTCAACATCAGGAAGGGCACAAAGAAGTTTGTAGAGATGGACTGATATCTTGAAATAAAATTAATTATCTTCTCATTTGACTTTTGCTTACAATGAACAAGATAAAAAATAGTGACCTTTCTTCCCATGTTGGCTTGTAACCAAGTAAGGAAGGCATCCATTAGGTGATTGAAAGTGCTAATAGAGTTATTTGGAAGAGACCTATACTATTCCACAGCGGTTCCTTTAAGGGACTGAGAGTATAATATAAGAAACACATAATCTAGATTATGATAGTCACTGCACTGAATATGAAAATAATTGATGTGGAGATTGGGATCCCCATCACTACTATAGCTTTCAAAATTCAGGGACTTATCCCCTTATGGAAGTTGTGTGTTAAAAACTTGCATGGTTGACGGATTACGATGGTAATATGGAGTTAGAAAACTCTAATTAATCATGATCGACAAGTTAGCCAAATGTTGTTGTAATTGCCCCATATTCTGCAATATGGTGTTGAGGACAGGGTTATGGGAGGAGGAGACAGAAGTGGATTTCCCCCACCCCCAAGGGGAGTGGATGATCCACTCTTGACCTGTCCCTCGCCACCACTCATGGATCTGGGATTCACACTAGTATTTTGTGAATCGTATCCCAAGGGACTCCTATTTATGTTGATACTAATGATAACATCGTTGTTCAAAGGGTTGGTGTTAGTTGTAGATCCCACCATATGTATTGATACCCTAGGTATCAAAACACCACTATATTCTCCAATAAGGTTTGATTGGTTCCCCTAAGAAATAGAAGGAAGAGATATATTATCATCCATGATCTATCCTAACTCCAAAAGTACTTTGATACCCTCCTTGTTTAAGATAAAAGAAAATAGATCTTAGATTACTAAAAACATTCCTAGCCTCAATAAAAAAACCCTTCTTATGAATGAATTTATCAAATATCTTAGGTCCCCTTAAGGGATTGAATCTTATTGAACTCAACTGTAAGAGTTGATTTATAATCCATTGCAGAGGAGTCAAGTGGAGAACTCACTGGTGTAGAATGTTAGGACCCTGCCTTCAAAGAGGTGTTAAGTCCTAGTATTGCCCCCTTGAATAAATAAGATCCACTAGTATCATTATGATATATATTCCTAACAAAAATAGGTTCTAGTCTAGTGGGACTGTATCAATCACGAGAAATATGACATCTCACATATATTCACATAATAGTTCTTGAGTTGGTCTAGGTCATGAAGCTCATAGGAGTTCACAACATTCTGAAAATCAAAAGAGCTAAACAAGCATGAGCTTCACATTAGGTTCACCAAAGTGCAGAGAAGGAAAAGTACACCAACCTTGAGACCAGTTAAAATCTCATGGGATGAACTCTCCCTTACACCACCTCATTTATACTAGCGCACAAGTGAGCTAGGGGATCTAGATGCTAAGTACGTTGAAGATGATTTTAACTAATGAGAATATGTGATGTAAATAAATTAAAATTATTTAGACAATTATAATGCTAAATTCAAATGAGTGTAAGTAACTTGAATGAAATGATAGATAAGAATATTTTAACTACAAAAAATGAAATTGCTAACCACAAAGGTTAAACACAAAAAATGTGCAAGCTCGTTGTCTTGGATGCTAGTGTGAGTCACAAATGACTATGTGGAAACAAGACAATAGAGTGACACACGTTCATCCCATATGGATAGGACATGGAAACTAGCTCAAAGTTTAAGGGAAAATAGCATACTACTACACTAATAACAGAGAAAGGGAAATACAACAATAGAATGTGAAACAAATGTGTATTACACTATGAAATAAAGAACAAGGACAAAATATACATTGGATTCGATGGTTGATAAAATTGAAACTTCAAGCACACTCCTCCACACACTTGTACACACTTAAATGGAGATAATTTTGTGGTTGTTTGGAGACCTACCTCAGTCAAATACTTGCTTTGGTGTTTCCACCTCCATAGCAACCGAAAATACACGATAGTAAACAGTAATAGAGAACCAAATTAAAAAAATAGATATGTGAAGATAAATAACGATATTATAATAAATATTAAGATATGCTATTAAGAACAAAAAGTGAGAGTGTAGAGAACTCCTCTTCACGACTATGAAGCAAAGTTCAAAGAGATGAAGATGGTGATGATACTAGAAGATGATATGGAATGAGCTTGCTACTTAAACCAAAAATGAGAACCTTCAAGTGTAGAAATCAATGAAAAGAGATCAAGAAAGTGTGTAGAATCCAAGTGCATGTGAGAGATAATAGCCAAGAACCCCCAATGAAGGCCCAAAATGGAGATATATGCATGCAGGATCGAATCTCGCTTCAGTGGGTGGTGGAAACGAGTGTTACAAATGTAGGGTGGAAATTTATTACACTCCAAGGACAACTTGCACATCTGCAAATTTATAGATTAGTGTGCACCGCAGAAAGATCTATGTGGTGTGTGTTGTCCCCAATTTTGAATTCACAAAATTGGACAACACTACATAATTTTCTCATGAATTCGTAGGTGTTTTCTCTAAATTTTGGTGTTCTAAACATTGTGTTACAAAGGCAATTTGGTATCCATTGAATGATCTTAAGTTTCACATCTTTTGAACACCAATTTGGAAGGTTTGTGTCAAACTTTTCATCATCTTTCTTACAGTGACAAGTTTTTCTTCCATAACTGTAAATGCTTGATTTTTGGTAACCTTCGAATCTTTATTTAATTTTTCTTGATTGTATGGTTTTTTTTTTGTCTTAGATTCATTGCATTTTCAATTCCGCTTGTTTCAAGCTATCTTAGGTGTCAATCTGAGTTGTATTTCAAGAGATAATGAAGAATTAAGAATACTACAGGTGGGCTTGCCTGACTGCAAGTCTTCATTCCTTGTTTAAAATTTTGCATAAGTGAGATTTTTTTTGGTCTTTACATGACATCTTGTGTATCATTTACATGCATTCTGGAATTAAAACTTCATTGTACATATTTGCAAGAAAAATATGTGAACTTTTATAAAGATTTTAATATGCTAGTGGACTTTTTAAGCATTACTGCATATCATTTCTTTAAAAGGTTTGAATGTGTGTAAATGCACATTAGAAACCCATTTTGAAACGTATATTTATTAATGAGCTCTTTAAGTTCACTTACAAATATTAGTTTAAATAAACATGTTTTTACTTGTATACAATGTCTAAAATCACATTATTATTCGCTAATCAGTAATGGTGATGATTTTAGCATGTATTGCATCCTATAAAGCTTGTTTTATAAATATATGATTTGCATAATTAAAAAAAAAAAAATCGTTTATGCTTATAAAAGGGCATAACAAACATGTTTTTGCATCTTATAAAGCCCATTATAAGTAAGGCCCCGTTTGTTTGCAGGAATTGGAATTGAGTGAAAACCTTATTATCACAAAACCAGGTTTTGAAATCCTGGTTTTGCATCATGGGGAATTGGAATTTGACTCAAAACCTTATTATATCAAAACCAGGGTATGATTTCTAATTCCATCTATTAGTAGGAAGATGATGCCACTCATTTTGGTGTCTAAACCTGGTTTTACTTGACAAATCCAGAATTGCAATTTAGAGAAACAAACAACGGATTTGCAAAAATGAGAAGTGTCACTCCCAAAACCGGGAAGTGTCACTTCCAATTCCTGCAAACAAACGGGGCCTATAAGGGCGACGATTTGAAGGTATATTGCATGTTTTTATAGAAAAACATATACATGACTTGGTTCGGCTTATCTAAAGCCTGTATAGCTTGTAAGTGGCTTATTAAAGCCCGTCTATACTCAACTATAGTCAAAACAATGTGTTTTTGGTTTTGAAAATCTTGTAATATGTGCAGTCGAAGATGAAAACCCCATTTTTAATTGAAAATAGCAATTTGTGAGCTTGTAACATAATTTTAAAAGCCCGTATAGGGAAATGAAGGCATGATACCAACAATTCTTGGCTTGTAACATGGCTTACAAAGCCCGTTATGTATTATTATGGCTGCATTCACTTTTTAAAAGTTTTTTTATTTATGAAAACATAACTCCAACACTTGTGGCGTCAAGATTAAAACTTGTATAGGGCACAAAAATGTGGATTTTGGAAGTAAATACAAAACAACATGAGTTTGTAGCTCCATTGTAGAAGTCCTTCAAAAGCAAGAAAGATAATTTTTAGCTTGTTTTTTCTCATTCAAACTTTGTTTCTCATCCTAGCACATCATTTTTGGATTCTATTGCATCATCTTTCAATTTTTAGGTTTGAATGAGTCTTTTTCGTTGTCATTCTTTTGCATTTTGACCCTCAATAATGGACATTTTGGAAAAATGGTTAGCACTCCCCTCGGGATTCGTGACAAGGGACTAACCGCCTCTTGTAGATTATACAAGTCTAGTGGTTGTATCTGACATTAATAGGTTGATCTTTTGGTGCAACGACAACCACACTTTTAACAAGTGGTATCAGAGCTTGGTCACAGGTTCGAATCCCCTCGGGTAACACTGAGGGGGAAATTGTTGGAAAATGGTAAGTGCTCCCCTTGAAATTTGTGACAAGGAACTAAATGTCTCCTATGGATTCTATAATTCTAGTGGTTGTATCAGGCATTAACAGGTCGATCTTTTGGTGCAATGGCAACCACACTTTTAACGTGACATCTATCAAGAAATTGTTCTTGACTCAAGAATGCATTAATTTGGAAAGAAGAATTAATCAAAATCTTTTGCCTATATAGATGAAACTTGGGGATCTTCTTCCAAATTAAAAATCATTTGGATTTGGGAAGATTGATTCAAAGATTTAAAGACTTCTTCATTTGTATTTCTCAAGAAGAGGTAAGATTTTTTATTCCAAAAATTCTAGAGCTTTATTTTATTTTCTTTTCAAGTTTTGTATATTTGATTGTTTGTTTTTGCAAATACAAATATTCAATCTCATTTTAAGATTTGTAGTTTTGTAAAAAGTGTTGATCTTCCTAAAATTAATGAAATTCTTTCAAAGTTGCAATGCAAGGCACTCATTTTTGCATTTGCAGCTAGGATTAAAAACCTCGTCCATGAGTTTGTTTTACCCAAAAAGAGAAAGGTTTTTCCACTATTTGTAATTCAAGCTAAAAATTCCACCTTTAAGTGGTTTCTACACACTTTTTGATGTTCTTCGAAAGTTGCAAATAGACTTTAAAAACTTGTTTGTAGGCGGCAAGTACTTTTCAAACAACTTTTAATGGGACATAAAAATCCCATTTACGAGTTAAAAATTTCTTTCCACATGTATATACGTACTTGCACTTCATTTCCAAATCAAATATTTGGATTTCATCCACCTACAGTGCTCTTGAAAAAACCCCATTTTCATCTTTTCTCCCATTTAAAAGGTTGATTTCACCCACTTCCCTTCCGTTTTTATTGCTCAAAGGCCTTCCACTCATATCCAACATGTATAGCTCTAGATTTGAAAAGAATAAAGATCCACGACTTCTCTTGTTTTCCCATATGATCTACCCAATCAATAGATGATGGAATTGGTCTTATTTTGTAGACATATTCCAAGACTAAAGGGTGACACTAGGCAAGAACAATCACATGATGAGACCACACAAGGAAAGGGATGAGAAACACAATGTTTACGGGCATAGAATGCTTTCAAGATAGAGATGGAAATAAACATATGTGATTTTTAAGTAACCACTATTATGATGCAGAACAATCAAGGATACATGTTCTTATTCCAAATTAAAATGCTTCCACCAAACCTGAACATTTCAATCATGGAACATCCTATAGCCGCATGAAGACTGACAAAGGATGATGTAATAGAAGTTGTGTCTTTTGAGACACTTTGTTTATTTTCATCATGCAATTTGTAATTGAAAAATTACATGTAATTAGGAAATAAGATGTAATTTCTTCTGATAGTATCACCTGCAAAGTTTTAACATGTAATCACATTGCAGGACATCAAGGCTTGAAATGTTTAATAAGTCAACTGTGGGTAGTTAGTTGTTGAATAGGTCAATTTTTTTTGGGTTTATCCCACCTTTTTCTCTCATCCGCTCACCTATATATATGAGGGATATTCATTGTAATTTTCATCTTTTGGCAATGCAAGAAAACTCTGCCAATTTATATATGCACTCTAAGACTTTGAGCTTGGATGTAGGTTAAATTGCTTTCAATAAAAGAGGCAGGTTGTTTTGATAATTTATGCCAATCCAAGTTGTGACGTGACAATATTTTATTGAGTTAATTATGAGTTTTATACTTTGTTCAAGTGGGATTTGAATTCAATCTCACATACTTTGATCTGCATATTGCATTCAGAGTTATAGTTCATTTTGGGTTTTTGGAGACTTTGTGCTACATAAGGAAAAATTGATATAGTTAATAGTGACTTAAAATACTTAAGGTTGAAAGACTTTGTGCTTAATTTTTAATTATTTTCATATAATTTAGTGAGTATTTAGTAAGAGACTTTGTGCCTTACCATTTATTCAAGTTGTTAAATCATCATTTGGGATAAGTGCATAAGACTTTGGATTTATGCAACTATTCCAACCATATGAAAGTAGATTGGTGTATTATGTGTTTTTCTTATGTCAACTCACAAGCCATCAATATTATCGTAGCAACATGTACTTTTTGTTAAGTTTTAGTGATGTTCGTAAGTTGTTTGTAAAATTATTTATGAAAAAAGAAATAGATTAAGAGAACCGCCCAATTTTGTAATTTCTAGGTAAGTCCTTGTTAGATCCACCTACAGTAAGAAGGGAGTGTCCCCTATTTCTGAGAGGAGAGATTAATCTCATTTAACATTGCCTAAAGTTACAACTTTGTAAGTTGTGGTCACAGTGACTTACAAAACTTTTAGCCAACAACGTGCACACATCCTATGTCATCCAACTCGTGTAGCCAAGATTTTAAGCAGGTGATGAAAAATAAGGATGAGTGAGCATAGACAAATGACATGGAATTTTATGTCTTAGGATAAGGTAGGGACATTTGCAAAATGGAAAAATATAACAAGTTCAAATTTGTGACATTGCGCCCCTACAACACAGACTCCAAAGACTGCATGTGTTGAATCATCTTCAAAATCTTCTCCATCTAAGGTCAATGTGAGTTTAGGTGATGAATAGGGAACCTTAGATTTTACCAATTCCCACATCAATGAATACAAGGTAAACCTCGTCTACTTGAAAATTCTTAAGATTTCTTTCACCTTCTCTACAAAAGAAGATTATGATCCTATAAAGTTGGGTGATACTTTCCACATTGACCATCTTTTCTATACCAATACCCCAAGTTCTAAGGAAATTAAATCCAATTATATAATGGGGTATGATTTTGTTTCAGAATATGGTTATGATGGTAGAGGTTATTGTTTAATTGTGAAAGGTATTCTAGTTCCTTTGGAACCAAAGCTTTGGCACCAGTACTAAGCTTGGATACTGTACAACATCTCACAAGGAAAAATCACGGTTGAATGTCAACATCATTTTTGATAAGCCTATCCTCCTCAAGTTAGTTCACCTTGAATACATTGATGCCAATGCAATATTTAAGGAGGTTCCTTTGGATGTTTTCTCCTTAGAGGAAGCCCTAGAATAATTCTTGGGTGCTTAAACAGGTTTGCATTCCCATCATCAGAAATTTTGATTCCTATATTGTTTGGAAAAATGGGCATACTTTATGGAATCTATTAGATGGTGAGAATAATTTAATGATACATGTTGAATACTGCATTACCCTCATTGAGGGAGATAATACCAATGTCATCAAGGACCCTAAATTCCTCGAGAGGATCATCAATATTGGTAAGTGCATTTCTTTAAAGGAAGATAAGTCACATGTTGATCTTCAACATCATTATTTTCATTTTTTTGGTTGGTATTATAAGGACATACGTAATATCAATGAGTCCATAGTGGTTCATAATATCATTTTATGTCCTGATGCTATACCCATTAAGAAAAGGATCCAAAAGATGAATCCTAGGATTGCTTTGTTAGTCGAGAAAGAGATATAGAAACTACTAAAGACTAGCTTTATCCATCCCATTGATTATTCACCCCAGATATTGAATATTGTTCTTGTTAGTAAACTTGATGGATGTATTTGTATATACATCAAATTTTGAGATCTAAATAAGGTTTCTTTAAAGGATGATTTTTCATTCCTTAATATTGACATGATTTATGACTCGACTGCAGACCACACATTACTTTCCTTTATGTATGGATTCTTGAGTTATAATAAGATTCTTACCGATCTATAAGATTAATATAAGATAATATTTTACAACCCCTTGGGGTACTTTATACAATGTGATTATTCCATTTGGATAGAAAAAATGCTGGTGCAAGCTATTGATGTGCGATGATTTTTACCTTTCATGATTTTATTCATAAAATTCTAGAAGGTTATGTGGATGACATCTTGGCGAAGTCTGTTCTTTGTTAGGATAATAGTAATAACCTTGCAATTATCTGCTACAAACTTCAACTCTACAAGATGAGACTAAATCCACTAAAGTGTGTATTCAGTGTGGATGCCAAAAAGCTCATGGGATTCATCATCTCTCATGTGGGACTAAAGTTGATACAAATAAGATCCTCACAATTTTTAACATGGATTCACCCAAGAAAATCTCTCATACTTATAGTTTTCAATGAAATATTCAGGCATACAAACATTCATATCTCAATTGGTTGATCAAACCCTTCCATTCATGTGATAATTGAAGAAGGATGTGCATTTCAAATGGGATGATGAATCTCAAGAAGCTTTTGATTCTATTAAAATCTATCTAGCTAATCCTCATATTATAATGTCAGTGATGCAAGGTAGACCCTTTCTAATTTCAATATGATGACAATGAAAAAGAAAGAGCCATCTACTACATTAGTCACAATCTAGTTGATTACAAAACCTGATACTCTACAATAGAAAATGAATGTCTTGATCTTGTCTTTGCAGCACAAAAGCTAAGACACTATATCTTACATGTAGAAACTCAAGTCATCACTAAGAACAATCTTTTTAAACATATATTCTCTAGGGCATATCTCTTTGGGAGACTTTCTAAGTGGGTAATGTTGCTTTCTAAGTTCTACCTCAAGTTTATAACTTAGTAGACTATTAAAGGTCAAGATATCATTGAGCAATTAGTAAAAGATCCCTCACCTAAAACATTTCTTACCTTGTATCTATTCCTTGATGAGAATCTATTTATGATCAACCATGAACACATATGGGAGATGTATTTTAATGGATCAAGTTGTCTTACTAGTTTCAAAGCAGACATGGTCTTAGTTTCACCTAAGGAAAAACTATTACCTCTTTCCTTTTGTCTTGAGTTTCATTACACTAATAATATTGCCAAGTACAAAGCCTTATTGTTGTCTTATGCATCGTGATTGATTATGAAGTCATGTGCATTCATATTCATGGTGTTTCTAAGTTGATTTTAAATTAGATCACGAGAGCATATTGTGCTAAAAAAACAAATTGATCATAGTATCAAGATTTATCTTTGACTCTTATTAAGCAATTTTCTTACTATACCATCGACAGTATTCCTAAGAGAGAGAATTATCATGTGGATGCAATGCTAGTGTAACTTGTTAGTCCTAAGGGTCAAAGATAATTGAGAGGAGGGTGAATCAGTTATCTAATACATATGCATATTTTCTCTTCTTTATCTCAAAAACAACATTCACAAGTTCACAGATAGATAAGAAATTTAAAATTAATCAATAAACACAACCACCACAAAACACGCAACACATAACACAAATATTTTCACGTGAAAACCAAAATGGGTGAAAACCACGGTGGGAATGAATTTCCACAAATAAAGTACTCTTCTAAAGTACACCATGTTAGGAGCTTAACCCGGTTAGGAGTTTACAAAGACACTGTTAGGTGCCACCCAATTTTGGGATTCCCCTCTAGCCCTATTAGGAGCTTTACCCTGTTAGGAGTAATTATGTTTAGAGATTTCAAACTCAAGTTAATGAGCCACTTTGTTAAGATATTTATAAATACGATCTATTAGGATCTACCTTGTTAAGGGATTTACAATAGGAATCCCATTAGGGTATTTTGATTCAGAAAATAGCAACTCCTTTGCTTGATTAGATCCTTTGTAACACATTCATTAACTCATCATATTACTTTGGAATACTCTAGCTTGATCACACCTTCACATATAAGATCTACACACACAAATTGTTGATTTAATGATATAAATATCACTACTCAAGCCCTAAGATGACCACCACCCTAAATCTCACCTAAAACATTTGAAATCACCTTTCAATCTTTATGCTTGAAGAAATCACGCCAAAACTGATGCAGTGAGGAAACAGAGAATCCAAGAATGGATAGTCCAAATCCTAATGCAACTAAAGAAACACAACAGAAACACACAACAACAAGAACAATAACAAAATATGAAGAATGATTCATAAAACAACTAATTACATGTAATGTGCCAAGCTGTAAGACCTTCCCGGTTACGACTAATTACAAAGCAGATAACAGTTTTGCAAAATCTCTCAAGATCCAATTCAACCTCAAACCTAGTTAGCCAGATCTGCAACAACAGGTCACAATAATATGATAGAAACTTCTAGGAATATCTGAACTTGTGCCCATAGGCCTCCAAGCAATCTTATGTTTCTAAGCCTCAGCCACTAGATCTTCTCACAAACTCCCAACTCTAGATTCCAACTTCAATCTCTGGTACTCTATGCTTATAATCTACTACTAAAATTCTGCCCCATATCCTCCTTAAATACCAGCACGTCCAAAAGTCAGCATGTTGCAAAATAAACCCTTACATTAATAACATATTCAAGCTACAAGTCAGCCTGCAAACAAACATTAAATGACCTAGTCGGCCATTCCATTCCACTAAATGCAAAAAGGATAAATATCCAAGACCTAAATAGGTCCACACACATCCCCATGACCAATCCATGTCATGATCACATGCTACACCCATCAAGTCAACCTCCCAGATCCAAAGAGCACAAGTCGACAAGCCACACTGCCGAGCATTAGCAAAAACTGTCAAACTCTAGAAGTTGTTGAGCCCCTCGGCCAACACATGCCAAGAAACACTAAAGCCGAGCACCATAATGTGTCGATCCCTTCAGAGAGTGAGCTCCTCAGCTAACACTACACCTAATAGTGACCAAGCAATACCACTCTAACAGATCAACACTGATCCAACTAAGATCAAAACACACCAACATGCAGGATTGCCAACTACCCCAGGATGCTCCTGCATCAGACACCCTAGGTGTGAAAATATTTTCTTAAAGGATGGAAGAACATCTTACGGGATTCAACACATAAATCCTGAACTGGTTCATCTTATACATGTCCTCCAAGTATTCAACACTCTTACTCTGGATCTACTTCTGATTTCTCTACCTCTTCAAGTATTTCCTTGACACTCCACAGGTATGTTCTCCATACTAATCTCTAACCTTTTCATAATCCTTCAACTCAACTCAGTTCCCAAAGCTCAAGTTCCTCGTACCAAGTCCTTCATTCTGCAAAGGCATCAATGAAAACTTCCTACCATCCTTCTCAACACAAAACACATTCTTGACACAATAATGCACAACCCTACAATCATACTGCCAAGGTCTATCAAGAAATATGTGACAACTACTCATGTCCACAATATCACACAATACTTGATCCTTATATTGGCCAATCTGAAAGTCAACAAACATTGTTCCCTCACTTCCAAAGCATGTATATCTCGCAACCAACCAATCCTATAAGGACAAGGATGTCTCACTCTTTTCAAACCAAGTTTCTGAACCATCTCCTTAGCTACAAGGTTATCAATACTACCACCATCCACAATCACATTGTAGAGTTTACCAGTAGACTTACAATGAGTTCTGAACAAGTTACTCCTTTGACAAGGTTCTAGTACTGTCACGCCCCGCCAGGAAACCAAGAAGTAAAAACAAAAGACCTCAAGATTATATTTATGTGTTAAATATTTTTTTTAATCATGAATAATTAGAGATATAAGTTTTAAACCTTAGATCCTCCCTAGGTTCCCTAACCCACAAGTCTAACCATTAAATTTACTCCCATAGAAGGATGTCTAGATTTAACAATTTTTTTCAAAGAATATTACAACTTATTTCATTCCAAAGATTAACTCCTAACATTTAAGAGCTTTTAATTATCTCCACATAACTTTAAAGAATACATTCCTATTGAGATATACTTTTCTTATAAGTCATTTAACAATTTGGAAAATAAGATGAGATTTATAATGCCAACATGATAAAATATTTCATTCATTAACAATGATACATCATGATTCTAATTTACTTTCAAAGTTTCATAAACATAAACATTCATTTCTTTTTCAAATGTACATTATACATAGAGAGATATATTCCCATTTTCTTTCCCCTAAAGCTACCCATCCCATTACATCAAATTGAAGTATATAAATATTATTTACATTCATCTCCTCATGGGAGGTTACAACAAAATATAGTATTACATTGATAACAAATAGTGAACATTGGGAAAAGTCTTCTTCTGCACATATGGAGAAAGCACAACAAGGATCTTCCACACTTCTACGAGAAATACCTTGATAAAAATATTAACCACCCAACCATGTGGATACCAAAAGGTCCACTCCCCGTGCTAGGAGATAATCACCAATATCTACGTAAGAAGGAATAAATAGGGTACCCCTAGGGTTGAGATAACTTTTCCTAGAAACACACAAAAATAAAGAAATAGAAAAATCCCATAAGACAACCACTTTGGTAGGGACCCTAAGCTACAAGATAAATGAGTTTCATCACATAGTCCTCACCCCTTGGGTTACCCTAGTACTAGCCACTCTTGGCCCTGACCCCCAAGTAGACACAAGCAGAACCGAACACCTCTCGTGAGGACAAGGTTGTTCAATTGTGCCATCACATAGGCACCTTCTGCCACTCCCATCTGTATCCTATACTAGCACTAACGAAATGGGTAAGGCTTGAGTTATCTTGATTTAATGTGTAATACCATTCCCATAAGTTTATTAATGTTTTCACTAAATTAAACAACTCAAAAGCTGGTTACACTGGTACTAGCCACTTAGGGGCCTCGACCCCACACTGTGAGCCACTCACCTAGTTTCCTTAGGTTCCCTACACCCAAAAAGAATCATGGACACTCAAGATACACATAACAAGGAGTCATGAAGACACATAAGCATTGCAACATCAATTGGAAGAGTTTAGGAAGATACGCAAGTTGTCCCTATCAACCGGACAACCCTAAACCCTACTCTGGTTTCCAAAATGTTTAAATAGACATCCAATTGCACCATACACATTACAAACTAAAATTTAAGTGAACCAAAAGGGTTAAACATCACCTAGGGTCAACCTTGAGTCAACACAGAACCCCAAACCTTCCCAAAACCCTAAAAAATTGGGTCTGATGAAGTCCTATGCAGTTGGTCAACATCCTGTGCAGTTGGGCCTGTTGCTGCGCAGTTGGAGGTCTCAAGATACACAATTGGTAAAGTCCTGCACACTTGGGCCTACTTCCTATACAATTGGTCATGCAACCTGCGCAGTTGGTGCCTAGAACTCTGTAGTTGGGGAAAGACTGTGTTAAGTACACAAAGTGGGTTGCATGTTGACTTTGCGGGAAAAACTGGACATGATGGATTCTTGGGAAGAAGAATATAAGGAAGACCCAGTTGAGATCTCCTAGTTTCCCTTCCAAAACATCCCTCACAACCACCTTTCTCTTAAAATAAACCTGTCCCACTTACCAAAGTCTAAAATAAGGTATAAAAAAACATAAACATAAAACATAAGGTTTTAACCAGAGAGTATTTTTCTACTCGTGCCTGAAGGTTCCTAGAGGCTTCTAAGCACCCTAAGGCACATCAACAAGGTATACCAATAGGAAACACCAGATTCCCAAACAACACAAAGCATGATAAAAGTTCATACAAAAAGGATAATTTATATAACATAAACATCCACCACCTTTCAAGAATTATTTTCCATCCAAAATAATCTGATATATAATGAAGAATAGTATAACAATATACTTTCTAGAAGTTTACTCTGATCTAGAAAAGTAAGAACAAACAATAATATACACATGCGCATAACATGGCAAATACATGTGAAGGATCTCCTTTCGGGATAGATCCTACCTGGGGTCCTGCGGAGAAACTATTGAGGAAGAAATTCTTAGATAACTCTAGCCACTTTCCTAACTCCCTCAAACTCTACTAGTACAAAGTTCTCCTTTTTATATTCCCCAAAGCCTCCACCTTGCTTTTTCTAGACTAGAATAATGATTTCTATCCTATATCTCAATAGCGTATCTCTCAGAAGCTTCCTATTATTTTCCTCTATTTCCTGCAACCTGCCTCTCTACAGAAGTTTCTCTCATAAATATGCTACTGGAGTGGTTGTACAGGAAAAATCCAACCGATGCAACCATCCATAACCAAAGGTTGGTTAATAGTTTAAAATCGTACTAGTTTTAAATATAAATTTATCCCAAGACATAGGTTGTTCACGGGAATGCTTAAGTATTCAGTACCATACTTAATTAATTTATTTTAAGGAAGGTTTATGTAAATTTACTCTTACCCTAGTAAATATATTTACCACCACTAGATTATATTCTAGTTACTTTGACCCTTAAGATGTAATTAATAATTACCCTGTGGATCTTTATAGCAACATTGTTTAATTTAATTATAAATACACATAATTATTTAATTCTTTCACTAATATATATATA
>MU223245.1:1288002-1301048 GCA_018584345.1 Thuja plicata
TATATATATATTGTTAGGAATAATAGTCCACAAGACAACTGAGAGGGGAGGGGGGGGGTGAATCATTGTAGTATAGATTATTAAACTTTAAACTTTATAAACCATATCAACAAAATGATAACATAGTAAATGCCAACACCATAACACAATATTTTTTGTCGAGGAAACCCTGTTAAAGGTAAAACCCCAGTGGGAATTAACACCCATAAATAATGTATTGAGAGTATAGTATCCTTGTTAAAAGATATTAGCCCTGTTAGGAGCTTATTACAACATTACAGTACACAGTCCCTGTTAAGAGACAAACCCTATTAGGAGTCAAAGAAAATAGTAGGTTCACTACCAAGGCACACTTCCCAAAGAAGGTTAAAGCCACCCTCAAGGATTTACAATCTGAATCAAGTGTATAAAGAAAATACACAATCCAGTGAACTGTCTGATACCAACTATATTTGCTTGGTCAGTTCCAATGAAGCATCAACTCTGCTCTATATCCAACATTCAAAAAGCTTCACAGCTTCCACACATCTCTGTCCTTAATTCTCTACCACACCTTCTCCACAAGAAAAGATCATCCATATATACCCTCTTATAATAATTCATTAGGTCAGCCAGTTAAGCTTTCCTAATACATAATTAACTAGGTCGGCCTATTAAGGCTTTCCATCATACAAATAATAATATAACCCCTTGCTAAGATACACACGGTACCTATAAAAAGTAAACATCAATTACAATCCATCACATATATTTCCAGATCTGTAATCCACGCTCATAATTAATTCCACACGCTACATGTTTGAAGTCGACCAGGAACTAGGTCTTCTTCAGAATACACGCCACAACTGATGTCACCATTATCCAAAAAAACAATCAAAATCAACCCATTACTCCAAAACATGTCGTCTATCCATCAGTAAGCTTGCATCATCTAAAGTATCTTTTCCAGAAAGATATAATCGAAACACAAAGACTTGCTCTGTCTAGAATCACAGTTATAGTCCAAAAAACTAGTCTTCACCAAATCATCTGTAACATCCACAATATGTAATGTTAAGTCAAGTGACCTTAGGAATAAGGTCAACACACATCCTTCTACATAAATCCAACTTTGATCATTCTGAATCATCCGTACAGTGTCCGTACACTTCTTCCAGTCAAGTAGCCAGTCTATTTTCTCCACAAAAATGTATGTTGACATCAGTGAAAAAACATGAATATCAACAACATGATCAGTAACCAAAACTAATATCATCCAACAATCTCCCCCTTTGGAATTGATGGCAACATATAGGAAAATTTATATGCATCAACCCAAAAGTACTCTCTCTCAATACAATCTTCTCAATATCCTCAACACAAATCTCCCCAAACAGTAGAGATTTTCACATAGATTATTTCCCCCTTTGGTAGCAATGGAAAAGGGTTCCATAACTTATCTGTAGTCTTCTGTAAGGTGTAAATTTTTCAATTCTTCATGTCCAACAATTAGGTACAAGATCACCCAAATGTACTCCATAGTGTTCTCCTGCGATCATTCCCCCTAAGGAGTAGATCCATACATCAAGTACAGGTAGTGATATAGCCCTGAAAACCACTGTACTGATGCATATATGCATCAATTAATTACCACTAGGAGGGGCCACCACCCCAAGCATGCTTCTAATATATTCAAAAGCATATTTTGGCAAAGGTTTGCTAAATATGTCCGCTATTTTTTCCTTTGTGCTAATGTACTGCAGTCTAATTTCTTTATTTGCTACCTTCTCCCTCAAGAAATGGTACTTAATATAAATATGCTTAGTTTTTGAATGCATTACAGGATTCTTTGACATGTTTACTATGCTAGTGTTATCACAATGAATAACCAGTGGCTCTTTGAAATTTATTCCGATGTCTTCCAGCATTTGTTTCATCCAAACAGCTTGTGTACATTTTATTGCAGCAACAACATACTCTGACTCAGCAGTAGATTGAGCAATATAGTTCTGCTTCTTGCTCAACCAAGAAACCAACCTTTTCCCAAGGAAAAATGCACCACCACTTGTACTCTTCCTTTCATCCACATTACCTGCCCAATCAGAATTAGTAAAAGGCTGCAATGTAAAATCATCACATTTCTCATACCATAATCCATATTCTACTGTCCCTTTCAAATATCTGAAAATTATTTTCACAGCAGCAAAATGTGTTTCTTTAGGATCTGCCTGATATCTAGCCACAATTCCAACTGCATTGGTAATATCTGGTCTAGTGTGTATTAGATAGTGTAGACCTCCAATAATTGATATGTACTTATTCTGAACAAAACTTTGAGTCTCATCACTATTAGTCAGTTTGTTTCCTGTCACCATAGGTGTTCAAACAGGTTTATAATCTTCCATTCCAAACTTTTTCAATATTTCTTTAAGATACTTGGTCTGAGATATAAAAATGTCATTCTTACTCTGATTGATTTGCAAACCAAGGAAGTATTTCATCTAGCCAATCATTGACATTTCAAATTCATTTTCCATTTCTTTAGCAAACTTCTTACTCATCTTATCATTGCCTCCAAAAATGATATCATCAAACAAAACTTCTATAATCAAGATGCCATCTTCTTCAGTTCTTAAGTATAAATTACTATCTGCATTACCTTTTCTAAAACCAAGACGAAGTAGATATTTGTCTAGTCTTTCATACCATGCCCTTGGTGCTTGTTTCAGTCCATATAGTGCTTTCTTTAATCTGTAAACCATTTTTTCATCATCTGTCAAAGGAAAACCACCATGTTTCTCAATATAAACTTCTTCATCTAAATCACCATTCAAGAATGCTGACTTCACATCCATCTGTTAAACCTTAAAGTCTTTATGTGCAACATAGGCAAGGAATAATCTCATAGCTTCCAATCTAGCAACAGGAGCAAATGTTTCTTCATAGTCTATACCTTCTTGTTGTGAGTAGCCCTTACATACCAGTCTAGCCTTGTTTCTTACCACTATGCCTTCCTCATCCATCTTGTTTCTGAAAACCCATTTAGTGCCAATCACATTTTTTTTCTTAGGTCTCAGAACCAATTCCCAAGTATTTTTCTTCTTTATCTATTCTATTTCTTCTTCCATGGATTTAGTCTAAGATTCATCTCTACAGGCTTCATTAGTAGTCTTTGACTCAACTTGAGAAATCAAACAGATCTCATCTCTAACTCTAGATCTAGTCATCATACCTTTCCTTGCATCACCAATAATTTGATCTTCATGATGGTTCTTCTTAACATACCTTGGTGTCTTCAATATCTCAGTAGCTTCAGTTTGTTCATCTTCAATCTCATCGTCAATCATCAAAGATTCTTCAGGTTCAACAGTAACCTCTTTTGTTTCTGTAATCTAACCATAATCATATATCCTTTCCTGAATCTAAAACTTTTCATCTATCCTCACATTGGTACTTTCAATCAATTTCCTCAATCTCAGATTAAAAAAATTATAAGCTTTACTCTTAGTGGAATAAACAAGAAAGATTCCTTCATCACTTCTAGCATCAAAATTGTCTATCTCATCATCTCTCTTTATATAGAATTTACTTCCATATATTCTGAAATATTTCATAGTAGGTGTATGATTAAACCATAATTCATGAGTTTTATTTGTACCTTCTCTGATCTGAATTTTGTTTAGTGTGTACACAACAGTCCCAACTGCTTCTCTCTAGTGAACATGTGACACATTTCCTTCCAGCAACATAGTCCTTGCAACATCTAATATAGTTATGTTTCTTTGCTCTGTTATCCCATTCTATTATGGAGTTCTAGGGGCTGAAGTTTGTCTGTGTATTCCATTTTATTCACAGTATGCATTAAACACTTCTGATGTAAACTCTTCTCCTCTATCTAATCTCAAACACTTCAACTTTAAACCAAATTCATTCTCAACTTTTTCTTTGAATAACTTGAATTTGTCAAATGCTTCAGATTTCTCTCTTAAATATGTAACCCACATCATTCTAGAAAAGTCATCGAAAAATAGTATAAAGTACCTTTCACCATAGTATGATCTTGTTCGTGTAGGACCACATAGATCTGTATGTACCAGATCCAACTTTGCTTTAGTTGAATAAGATTTTCTTTTGAAACTACATCTAGTCTGCTTCCCCATAACACATTCTCTACACAGAGTGTTAGATGGCTTTACGATCTTAGGTATATCTCTTACTGCATTAGTTGTACTTGTCTTCGCAATGTTATAAAAGTTAACATGATAAAATCTTCTGTACCATAACCAACTATCATCAACCTTCGAAATAAAATAAGAAGCTTCATATGTGTTCAATTCAAATACATTACCTCTTGATTTAGTACCAGATGCAATTAGGTCTCCTATTTTACTTTTGATAGAACATTTTCCATTGATGAAGTTCAATTGATAACCCTTGTCCACTAACTGTCCAACACTCAACAAATTATTCTTAAGTCCATCAAAAAGTAATACATTGTCAGTGTTAGTCTTTCCATCCAAAGAGATAGATCCAACTACAATAATAAGCTTAGGAGTATTGTCACCAAATATGACAACACCTCCATTATGTCTTTTCAAACTCACAAACTTGTTTTTATCTCCAATCATATGATGTGAACAACCACTATCTATAACCGATTCATATTTCTTTTCAACTCGAGATACTAAAGATTTTTCTTCAAGCATAGGTACATCATCCTTAATAGAAATAAATCTAGTTTCATCATAGTCACCATCATCATCATCTGATATACCCTCACTAGCATAATAACATTCCTTATCTTTTGAATATTTAGACTTGAAAAACTTAGGTTTGTGCTTTGGAACTCTTGTAGGACATCTAGATGCAAAATGACCAATCTTGTTACATGAAAAACATTTCAAAGGAAATTTTCCTTCAATTTTACCCTTACCTCTCTTTTCTCTTATATCAATCAGTGCCACAACTTCATCTAGCTTTCTTTCTTCCTCCTGTATTTGTTCCCATTCATCAACATAAGCTCCAAGCTCTTCTCTTATGGCAGCACTACTGGTGCTTGCAATTCTAGATAAGGTCTTTTTGTTCTTGTGCATGGTTGCCTTGAATGCTGACTCAACTTTAGGTAAAGTATCTCCCAATTCTGCAGCCTCAAATGTAGTTAGCTTTCCAATCAACATTTCTTTGGTGAAGTTCTATGTCAAAGGTATAATTTACTCTATGGATTGTACTTTGGTTCTGTATACAGATGTTAAAGATCTAAGTATCTTTGCAATCACTTCTTCCTCACTATAAGTTCCTCCAGAGTTTCTAATGCCAATAACCACTTCAGTAATTCTCTGAGCATATGCCCTAATGTTCTCATCTTCTTCCATCTTCACTGATTCCATCTTTGTCTTCCAGTTCTATAACTTTGCTTTCTTTGTAAACTTGTCTCCAACATATAATGCTTCCAGTCTTGTCCAGATCTCATGTGCAGAGTCCAAGTCTTTTAATTCAGTAAATTCTCCTTCTGATAGTGTGTTGATCAAAGATTCCCTTGAAACCATATTACATGAAAATAATTTATTCTGATCTTCAGAAGCCTTTTCTAACTCATCCTCAGTAGATAAATTTTCATTCTTCTTTGTGATAATCCAGTAATCAATTCCCAGACATAGAAAATATGTTCTCATCGTGTTCTGCCAACTGTCAAAGTTTTCAGGATTAAACTTTGGACTATCCTTCCTGTAGTAAGTCATCTTTACAATCACCTCAAGCTATTAAACTTTCTCTCTGAGGACCAATAGATCTGATACCAATTTTTAGGAATAGCAGTCCACAAGACAACTGAGAGGGGGGGGGGGGGAATCAGTNAGCTATTAAACTTTCTCTCTGAGGACCAATAGATCTGATACCAATTTTTAGGAATAGCAGTCCACAAGACAACTGAGAGGGGGGGGGGGTGAATCAGTTGTAGTATAGATTATTAAACTTTATAAACCATATTAGAAAAATGATAACACATTAAATGCCAACACCATAACACAATATTTGTTGTTGAGGAACCCCTGTTAAAGGTAAAACCCTGGTGGGAATTAACACCCACAATTAATGTACTGAGAGTATAGTATCCATGTTAAAAGATATTAGCCCTGTTAGGAGCTTATTACAACATTACAGTACACAGTCCCTGTTAGGAGACAAACCCTATTAGGAGTCAAAGAAAATAGTAGGCTCACTGCCAAGGTACACTTCCCAAAGAAGGTTAAAGCCACTCTCAAGGATTTACAATATGAATCAAGTGTATAAAGCAAATACACAATCCAGTGAACTGTCTAATAGAAACTATCTTTGCTTGGTCAGTTCCAATGAAGTATCAACTCTGCTCTATATCCAGTAGTCAACAAGCTTCACAACTTCCACACATCTCTATCCTTAATTATCTACCATACCTTCTCCACAAGAAAAGATCATCCATATATACCCTCTTACAATAATTCATTAGGTCGGCCAGTTAAGCTTTCCTAATACATAATTAACTAGGTTGGCCAATTAAGGCTTTCCATCATACAAATAATAATATAACCCCTTGATAAGATACACACAGTACTATAACAAGTAAACATAAATTACAATCCATCACATATATTTCTAGATCAGTAATCCACGCTCATAATTAATTCCACACGCTACATGTTTGAAGTCGGCCAGGAACTAGGTCTTCTTCAGAATACACACCACAACTGACATCACCATTATCCAAACAATAATCAAACTCAACCCATTAATCCAACATATGTTGGTTATCCATTAGTAAGCTCACATCATCTTAAGTATCTTTTCCAGAAAGATATACTCGAAACACAAAGACCTGCTCTGTCCAGAATCACAGTTACAGTCTAGAAAACCAGTCTTCACCAAATCAACTGTAACATCCACAATATGTAACATTAAGTCAAGCGACCTTAGGAATAAGGTCAACACACATCCTTTTGCATAAATCCAACTTTGATCATTATGAATCATCTATACAGTGTCCGTACACTTCTTCCAGTCAAGTAGCTAGTCTGTTTTCTCCACAGAAATGTATGTTGACATAAGTGACAAAACATGAATATCAACAACATGATCAGTAACCAAAACTGATATCATCCAACATATTTATATTTATATATGTAGACATATGTATATGTATGCACCCATATACCTATGTATACATATACCCATATAAACATTATTATAGAACATGCATTTATGAATACACTTTATAACACTCAACATAAGGTATTTTAATTCCATAGAATTTACTAATACTAAAAAAAACTTTAATAAGAGATAATACACTCCAACAAGAATATAATTACTACCCACACAAACCAATACTCATAAAGTCCTGGGCACACAAAACATAAAACAATTGAAACTAACATAAAAGGATCCATCCAACAACATGGAACAAATACAGGGATACCCAACCCAGGAGAGAAGGATCAAAGGTAGGCTCAATATTGTGGGATTTGGTTCTATCTCCGTAACAATAACAACAATCAAGGATTTTGAGGGCATGCTCAAACTTGTGAAGCTAGGTGGAGTCGATGCCCGGTACCTACAAGCCTCCATCATCGATAAGAGGTACATGTGCATAAAGATACATATACATATACAAAAATAAGACATTTGCAGACAAATGACTAGGATTGATACATCGTGTGGACCTTAGCTAAGTGAGTAACTATGACTTCATCCTGAATCATGAGAAAGCATCAGACGTATATACACATATAAAGCATGAAGCATCATAGATAACAAAGGTTAGAATCCAAATCCTCGGGTTAGTTTAAGATTTCATGAACAAGTAGAAAATAACAATAAGCATAATAATCCTAAATGAATATATCAAAATATTATTAAGGAATGTCATCATCTAGATCTATCCAAATGAACATAGCTGTAAGAATATAGTCTATCCATAATAATGTCAAAATTTCCATTCCATAAGTGAAAATATAATCATCTGAGAGGGTATTACAAGTAATTTCTTGCTAAACAATACTCGTCGAGCCAACAAACTATCTCCTCCTTGTTCAGGTTCATTCAAGTATTCAGCCTCATTCACCACAGCAGTTCTTTGGTCACCAATCTTCTGGGAATATTCAAAAGATCTATGTCCTTCTTCACCACAACGAAAACAATTACCCTTAAAGGTAACCTTACCTATCCTCTTCCTCAACTCAACAAGTTTTGGTTCATCTTCAACAGTCGGCTTATCCTTGACCGAGTAATCATGTTTCTCCTTCCCCCTTGATCCACATTGATGTTTTCTTTTCAACTTATCTTCTACCTTCAGATCATACTAATAAGCATCCTCAATTGAATCAATCTTCAACATACCAATCTCATCCTGAATATTGAATCTTAAATCATTAATATACCGAGCTACCTTCTCCTTGGAAATTTCTCTATGCCCAAATTGAATAGTCAACTTATATAACTCCTCGATATAATCCTTCTGTTTACGATTCTCCAACCTCTTAAACAACTGAAGTTCATAGTCAGCAGGTATGAACTTAGCCTTTAACTTAGTCACCATCAATATCCATCTAGTGATCTTCAGTTCACCTTCTTCTTCTCTATCTCACCGTAATTCCTTCCACCAAAGAGCTACATGTCCTTTCAGCTTAGCCTATGTCAATCTTACTCTGAGTGGATCATCAATATCCTCTAACTCAAAGTAGTCTTCCAATTCACCAATCCAATCCAATCAAGTCTTTAGGATTCAAAGTACCTGAGAAATTAGAAACATCCATCTTATGCCTCAATGTCAGTTGAGTGCCAGATCTGTCCAACCAACCAGCTCTATCATCCATAGATCTTGCCACACGATCAACTCTATCCTCTCCACTAGATCTAGTAGCTTTAAATTCTTCAACAAATTCCTCATAACCATCCTCAGTGCCCACGTTCTGAGGTATACCAGCCATAACTCTTATGATATCAGTGATCATGTTATTCTTCATCAATTCCATCTCAAATCTAAAATTTGATTTAACCTTCTCTGTAATCCTTGACTCCACAACATCACAAAGATCTGAAATTTCCCTAGGGTCCAATCTTCTTAGAGGCATCTTCCAAGATCTTCAAAAACCCTCTGCAATAAATCACCAACTTCCAACCCCAAGGTCCTGGTGCAAACTGCCTCACCTTCGACGATCTATACACACACTAAGGACTTCAAGCTTTGATACCACCTAATGTAGTGAGGAAAGTGAGAATCCAAGAATGGAAAGTCCAAACCCTAATGCAACTAAAGAAACATAGTGGAAACACACAACAACATCAACTATAATAGAAATATGAAATCTGATTCATAAAACAACTGATTACATGCAATGTGTTAGGCTGTAAGGCCTTCCCGGTTATGACCAATTAGAAAGAAAATAACAATTCTATAAGATCCCTCAAGATCCAACTCAACCTCAACCCTAGCTAGCCATATCTACAGCAACAGGTCACAACAATTTGAAAAACCTCCAGGAAGATCTGAACTTGTGCCCACAGGCCTCCAAGCAATCTTTTGTTTCTAAGCCCCAACCACTAGCTCTGCTCACAAACTCCCAAATCCAGATTCCAACTTGAATCTCTGGTACTCTATGCTTACAAACTGCTACTAAAATTCTACCCCATATCCTCCTTAAATACTAGCACAACCACAAGTTGGCATGTTGCAAAATAAACCCTTACATTAATTACATAATCAAGCCACAAGTCAGCCTGCAAATAAACATTAAATGACCTAGTCGGCCATTCCATTCCACTAAATGCACCAAGGATAAATATCCAAGACCTAAATAGGTCCACACACATCCCCATGACCAACCATGTCACGATCAAATGTTACACCCATCAAGTCGGCCTCCCAGATACAAAGAGCACAAGTCGGCAAGCCACACTGTCGAGCATCAACAAAAACCACCAAACATCAGAAGTTGTCGAGCCCCTCGACCAACATATGCCAAGAAAAACTGAAGCCAGTCACTAGAATGTGCCAATCCCTTCAGAGACTGAGCTCCTCAGCCAACACTGCACCTAACAATGATTGAGCAATACCACTCTAACCGAGCAACACTGATCCAACTAAGATCAAAACACACCAACATGCAGGATTACCAACTACCCCGAGATGCTCTTGCATCAAAAACACACATCCCAATATAACAAACTTCTCTACCAAAAAGTTTAGCCACAAGATAGAATCATACAATTAATTTTATCAAGAACAACCCAACACATTTTGACCAACTCAACCTTCATCTTGATAAAAAATCTACCTCAATCAATGTACAACCAACACATCACCAAAAATTAATTAGGACATGTCAACATGACAATTGGAACACACATGATTCATCACAACTCGATCACTGATCGCCAAATGAAGATCTACCATCGGTAGCTCAAGAATACTGTCACCTTTCACTAAAACAACTTTTGAAACCTCAAAACATGCTTACCAATCATCCAAATCAGTTGCGGTTAAAACCATGAACTCAACATTGTATCAACAACATAATGTTATGATCATGCCACCTCAAACATCATAGATTTGATAAACCGATCAAATCACTCATTTCCAGTCACAAACCATTTTAGCAGCTACCCTGTCATACTTCAATCAAACATAACTTACTCAAATAATACATTCAACAGTTTTGATCATACAATTATCTTCTAAAGACACTTTGAGGTCTCCCTTAAGAATCATGACCATTTCTTGAAACACACTGTTCATCCTCCTCACATATATGACAACATACTAAGAGCACTAAGGTGACATCAATGATAACACAATAAATGATCATGACAAGACCAAATTTGTACCATCACATCATTATTTATACCAACAATATCCCCCTTTGACATTGATGGAAACTCAACATCTTTTCAATCAGATAATCTGCTTTGTTTTGCTCTGTCCAACTATTATGTGTCTCCCCCTTTCTCACTTTCTCTATGATCTATCTCATTTGTTATCTCACCACTTATCATTACTTCTCTCCTCCTTTGACAACAATGCCAAAGAAGTCATACCATTTATCACAATCAAGTAATCAATACCTTTACAACTGAATGCTCCCCCTAAGGAGTATCCCCTTATTATATCAATCCAATCAAAGATTTCCAATACAAAACATTGGAATGATGCAACAACATCACTTTAATTCTTCTAGGTAGGGGACTAACCCCCAACTTGCCTCTTATATACTCAAACGTATCCTTAGGTAGTGGCATTGTAAAAATATCTGCCACCTGCTCCTTAGTTGGCACATACTCCAACTGCACCTCTTTCTCTTGAACTTTATCTCTAAGAAAATGGTACTTAAATGCAATATGCTTGGTCTTAGAGTTCATCACAATGTTCTTGGATATGTTAATAATACTAGTATTATCAAAATAGATAACCACTAGTTCAGTTACCTAATTCTTGACACCTTCCAATATCCACTTCATCTAAGCAACTTGAGTGTAATTAGTAGCAACAACAACATATTCTGCCTCTACATTAGATTGGGAAATACAATTTTGCTTCTTGCTTGTCCATGACACAAGTCTATCTCCAAGAAATAAAGCTCCTCCACTTGTGCTCTTCTTATCATCCACATTACCTGCCCAATCTGCATTAGTGAATACACTCAAAGTAAAACCTCCTTTGTGAGCATACCAAAGACCATAGTCTTCTGTCCCTTTTAGGTATCTATAGATTCTCTTCAATGCCACCATATCAGATTTGTTTGGATTAGCTCACTAGTACATTTGAGGACAAATTTTGACAGCCATTTGTCAGATTTCCAACGCTCATTTGTCGGTATTTTGACACGTGAGTCTGTCGCCGTTTTTACGTAGGAAATTGCAATAGAAGACACATCCGTCGGTTTACCAACACCACATCACATTAGAAACTTGCACATGACAACAAATTTGTTATGGCATTTCCTGCAGTTCATCCATCAGCATTCCGACACCATGATCTATCAGAAATATACAATCTCTGTCAGAAATAACTGTCGAAAACATATCCTTTCCGACATTATAACTGTTGGCATACCGACAATTTCCACCTAATTCTGACAAATATACCTGTTGAATATATAGCATTACTATCGAAGTTTCCACCTAATTTTGACAGATATACCTGTTGAATATATAGCATTACTGTCGAAGTTTCTGTCAAAAATTTTCTATTTGCGACACTTTAACTTTCAAAATAACGACAATCGTGCAACATTTCTTCGACAGGTTGCCCTGTCGAACGTATAGCATTACTGTCGGAAGAATTGTTGTAAATTATGATTCTTTGACATTTTATCTATCGAAGGCATAGCACTGCTGTCGAAAATTAATCATGAAATGTCAAAAAACTGACAGATATGCACATTAAAGATAAAACAACTCAAGAGACCATCATAGGTTCTCTCTTTCTTCGGTCTATATTATTGACAGAATGTTTTACCTTTCATTAGCTCATCAAATTTGGGGATTTGAAAGAATTTAATAGAATATTTTCATGACAACGTATATTATTTAAGTTAACGTTGCATGAATTTATCTACTTCACGCACTTGTAGACTATGAGGATGACGATAAAGAAGCATGGCCATGGTAGGAGATGCTTCTTTATCGCCGTCTTCATAGTATACAAGTGCGTGAAGTAGATAAATTCATGCAACATCAACTTAAATAATATACGTTGTCATGAAAATATTCTATTAAATTCTTTCAAATCCCCGGATTTGAGGAGCTAATGCAATGTAAAACATTCTGTCAATAATATAGACCGAAGAAAGAGACAACCTATGATGGTCTCTTGAGCTGTGTTATCTTTAGTCCTAGCTACTGTCCTAGCTACATGTCGATCGCCGAGAATAATCACCGCCTTGCATTTATTTACACTGCACAAATTGAACCCAGTCTCACAAAAACATTTTACACTTGTACATCTCATCAATACTGGAGGCCTAAAGTAATTTTATACGATCACTAGAACATTTTGTGCATGGATGAGAAACAGTATCCAAAGTTTCTAGATAACC
>MU223245.1:1308674-1324221 GCA_018584345.1 Thuja plicata
TGATAGTGTTCCTTGAGGGAAGGGGGATTTTGAAAGACTTGTTATCATTGTATTGTGTATTTCCAATATGTTTGGATGCAGGGCAGATCGGGAGAATGAAGGATCACTCACTGATTGCATGATAACCTGGTTTTGAAGGGTCACTGAAAGAGGGGAATTAAGGATCACTCACTGATTGCATGATAACCCCACCAAGCATTCTTTCCTTTAATTTTCCACAATATCTCAAAGTATGATCATTATTCTTTACTTTCTTCTATATGCTATTCTTTCTATGGTTTTGTTATCTCAAAAATATATCAAAAACATTGCAAATGTGCATATAAAAGTAAAATATTGTCCTTCAATTGTTCCACATTGAAGCATTTCCTCTTTGGAGTATTCTCTTCATTTGTACAATATCTGTCAAAAATGGTTCCCATATTTCTTCAAGATCTATTTTAATCTTTATATTGCAATTTTGATTAGATTTGACCCATAGTTGATTTCATTAGTATTTTATAACATATACTCCTAATGTGAAATGTGGAGAGAAAGAAAGAAACACACTAGGTATGAATTACACGATATAACCATCATCACTTAGCACTTAAATAATAAATTATGGACAGGGAACAACCCCCTAACCTCTGGATGTTTGTTTCATGTTGGCCTCTTATTATATGCAAAGATAGGCCTGTCTTAATTAGGCTAACAACCACAGTGTAGGGTCACTGGTTGAGGGGACAGTCAAGGTCCAGATGTTGATAGTAATTCTTCGAGGGAAGGGGGATTGTCAAAGACTTTTTATCACTGTATTGTGTATTTCCAATATGTTTGGATGCAGGGCAGCCTAGGAGAATGAAGGATCACTCACTGATTGCATGATAACCCAGTTTTGAAGGGTCACTGGTTGAGGGGACAGTCAAGGTGTGGATGTTGATAGTGTTCCTTGAGGGAAGGGGGATTGTGAAAGGCTTGTTATCATTGTATTATGTATTTCCAATATGTTTGGATGTAGGGCAGACTAGGAGAATGAAGGATCACTCACTGATTGCATGATAACCGGTTTTGAAGGGTCACTGGAAGAGGGGGGAATGAAGGATCACTCACTGATTTCACGATAACCCCACCAACAATTCTTTCCTTTAAGTTTCCACAATATCTCAAAATATGATCACTATTCTTTACTTTCTTCTATATGCTATTCTTTCTATGGTTTTGTTATCTAAGAAATATATCAAAAACATTGCAGATGTGCATATAAAAGTAAAATATTTTCCTTCAATTGTTCCACATTGAAGCATTTCCTCTTGGGAGTATTCTCTTCATTTGTACAATATCTATCAAAAATGGTTCCCATATTTCCTGCAACTACGAAAGGAATAGTGTTGGTGTTATGTTTCATTTATTATTGAATTCAATGGTTTCCAAGATGTGTTGAGGAGTTTGCTCCTTGTTTAATGTTAATTGTTCCTGCACAATCCACTCATAAAATAATGAAATGCTATGTGGAAGGGATGGTTGATAGTGTTCCTTGGGGGAAGGGGGATTTTGAAAGACATGTTATCATTGTATTATGTATTTCCAATATGTTTGGATGCAGGGCAAACTAGGAGAATGAAGGTTCACTCACTGATTGCATGATAACCCAATTTTGAAGGGTCACTAGTTGAGGGGACAGTCAAGGTCCAAATGATTGGGCCATTGGAGGACCCTAGTTCTTTATATTAATTGCTATTCAAATTGGATGCATGGATTTCTTGTGAATTATCAGTTGCCATGTATCCTGCAACTGGATCCGTAAATCTGCATATACTTCTCTAGGGTTGTAAGCCACTTAGGGATCAAATAGAGAAACTAAATAAAAATCGTTCTTTGTCCTATTTCCTTTTAACAAAGTCTCAACTATCAATGATACGATACATTTGATGCCCTAAGCTATCAATACAAATGGTGCCTAGCTAGAAGCTCACGGGCTGTCCATTTGATAACCACAGTCAACATTTCAAAAAAATGTATATCCTTGAGCACAAGCACCAATAACATCAAATAATGGAGTTAAAGCATGGGCTAGGGCACGACACCAGTAGAATGTGGTCATTTTAGTGATAGAAATATACAATGGTGTCATTAAACACGTATGCCAGTAATATCAACAAACGTGAATCCAAACATTTGAATACAGTGAATCGATATCCTTGAGCACAAGCACCAGTAACATCAAATAATAGAGATAAAGCACTGGCTAAGGCATGACACCAGTAGAATGCGGTCATTTCAGAGAGAAAATCCCTCAAAAATAAAATGAAATGCATTCGAATATGATGCCAAAGGCTCAAAAGATGAAGAAATCACATACCTTCTCCCGCGCTCAGCTGTCGCTCCTTTTCCCGCTCTCCAATCGAAATAAAAATGATGAGGCTGTTTCACTTTTTTTTTTAAATGTATACCCCAAATCTGTCAGAATTCTGATGGTCAATTAAACACCCATCGAAATACCAACATTATTGGGGCCTATTACAAAAAAAAACACCAAATTCGTAAGAAAAATTTACCCGTCAAAAACTTCTGTCAAAATTTGGCCCCAAATGTAGTAGTGGCTTGAAATCTTGAAACAATCTCAACTGTATGTGCTATATTAGGCCTACTATAAACAACATATTGCAAATTACCTATCACGGATCTGTATAAAGTTGCATTCACCTCTTTATAATCATCTTCCTTGGATAGCTTACAACTGGTCACCATTGGAGTTCCAACCGGTTTAAAATTTTCTAATCCAAAGGTCTTCAACATTTCCCTCACACACTTTGCTTGGATGATGTAGATTCCATCACTGAGCTGGGATATCTACAATCCAACAAAGAATTTTATCTCTCCAAACATATACATCTCAAATTTGATCCTCATTTCATCAGAAAAATAATGCTCATCTCATCATTTCCACAAAAATAATGTCATCCGCAAAGACTTCAACAATCAACAACTAGTTATCCTTTTCAATCTTCAAGTAAACATTATTGTCCTCACTTGTTCTGATGAAACTGATCTTGATCAGATATGAGTGGAGTCTCTCATACCATTCCCTTGGTGCCTGCTTCAAACCATAAAGTGCCTTCTACAACTTGCACACCTTGTCTTCATCTTCTGATAGTGCAAAGCCATCAGGTTGTTCTATATAAACTTCCTCTTCCAGAATTCTATTCAAGAATGTAGATTTGACGTCCATTTGGAAAACTTTAAATCCTTTGTAAGAAGCATATGCTAGCAAAATACTTACTCCTTCAAGTCTAGCCACTGGTGCAAAATTCTCTCCATAGTCCAAGCCTTCTTCTTGTGCATAATCCTTAACCACTAGTCATGCCTTATTTATGAAAACTTCACCAGATTCATTGAGTTTATTCTTGAATACCCACTTAGGTCCTATCACATTCTTATCAATAGATCTGGGAACAAGTAACTAAGTATTGTTCTTCTTTATTTGGTCTAATTCTTCTTCCATGGCCTTAACCCAATCTTCATTCTTCAATGCCTCTTTAATAGATTTAGGCTCATGTTCAAAAATCAGATAGGCACTTTCTCTAATCTTTCTTATAGTTTGAACAACATCCTTATCACCAATAATTTGATCAGTAGAATTATTCAACTTTATATATCTTGGTAACACCGATTCAGGTCTAAGAGCCTCTTTTATCGTTTGAATTGGTTCATCTTCATTGTTATGATTTTCAAATTCTTGCTCCACCGGTTGAACATACATAATCCCCTAATCATATCCTGATGTATTCTTTCTATAACCATAATTTTGTTCTAAGAATTCATTAATCTTCACATTTTCACTTTCTATCAACTTGTTGGCTCTTTTGTTTATATACTTGTATGCTTTACTCTTTAAAGAATACCCTAGGAATATTACTTCTTCACTCTTAGGATTAAATTTCCCTATATATTCATCATTCTTTATGTAACATATGCTCCCAAAAACTTGGAAGTATTTCACACTGGGTGTCTGGCTGAACCATAACTCATAGGGAGTCTTATTGGTGCACTTCTTCTCCTGTACCCGGTTCAATGTATAAACAACAATGCAAAAAAATTCTCTCCAAAACATCTGAGACACATCTCTTTGAATCATCATGGTTCTTACAACATCAATAATATATCTATTCCTTCTCTCTGCAACCCCATTTTGATGAGGAGTTCTAGGTGCTGACATTTTCCTCTTAACTCCATGTTCTTCAAAACACTCAGTGAATTCCACAGATGTGAACTTGTCACCTCTGTTAGATCTCAAGAAGTTCAGACTCTTACATATTTCCTTTTCAACTTGTGCATTAAACACAATAAACATATAGAATGCATCTGATTTGTCTTTTAGAAAAGTAACCCACACCATCCTAGAGTAATCATCAACATAAAGCATAAAGTACTTATCTCCATAATATCTTCTTGTTCTCATAAGACCACACAAATATGTATGTATTAAATCTAAAATACCTTCAAATGAAAATGACTTACTGATAAAAATAGAACTATTTAGCTTTCACAACTGACATTCCTTGCACATGACATTGTCTGGTTTTACTAGTTGTGGCAAACCTATAACAATATTCATCTTACTAACTTTGACCAAACTATCAAAGTTAGCATGAAAAAATATCTTATGCCACAACCAACTATCATCAACTTTTTCAATCAGACAACTCTTTATTGTGGTATTCAAATGGAATAAGTTACCTTTAGTCTGCATACCAATAGCAATCAGATCACCAGATCTTCCAAGTATCCCACATACACCTTATTTGAACTCTAGAAGATAACCTTTGTTCTTCAACTGTGCTACACTCACAAAAAATATCCTAGGCCTTCAACCTAGTAAACATTATGAAAATCTATTTTTCTATTTAGTGCAATATATCCTATTCCTTTTACTAAGCAAGGATAGTTATTACCAAAAATTCTTCCAACTTAGTGAACTTACTCTTGTTACTGGCCATATTATGTGTACATCCACTGTCTATTACCCAATCACCACCATAATAAATGTTAGAAATCAAGGTTTTTCCACTATCTATTGGGGGATCCTCCTTAATAGCAACAAACATAAATTCATCTTCTTCATTACCCTCAGATTCCTCATCAGTAACACCATCTTCAACAACAAAGCAAGTCTTCTTGCTCTTATCCTTGAATCTCTTAGACTTTTCCTTCTTATCACCATTAGGAAATCTTGGAGCAAAGTGTCCAATCTTGTTACATGAGAAGAATTTAAGAGGTATCTTTCCCTTGTACTTACTGGTTCCTCTAGGTAACCTCTTAGTAAGCAATGCTTACAACTCTTCTTGTTTCCTTTCCTTAGACATGATAGAATCATAATCACTAGAGTAACTTGAAATAACAGAAGCTTCATAAATATCTTCCTTTCATTTCCTTGTAGGTGCAAGAGAAATAGATTCCCTAAATGAAACTTCAACCCTTGGAACACTATTACAATAATTTCTAAGCTCAAAAGCATTCAAATTTTCAATCAATGCATCAAGAGTGACAATACCAGTTCCTAAAGATCTTAACTCCTGAATAGTAGAAACCCTAATGGCGTAAAGAGGTAATAATGTTCTCAAAAATTTACTTACCACATCATCATCTTCAATAGTACCACCATCACTTTTGATAGCAACAACCACTTCTTTGATTATCTTACCATACTTCTCAAACTTTTCACCTTCAACCATCCTCATTTCATCAAACTTTCCTTTTAGGGTATCAACCTTAGCTTTCTTCAGATGTTTGTCACCACCATACACTAACTTCAATTTTCCCACACATCATAGGTAGTTTCAAGATCTTGGATATCAACAAACTCTACATCAGATAATGTACTTTCAATAACTTCCATAGCTATAGTATTCTCTTGTTGTTCCCTTAGCTGATCTGCATTGAGAGTACCAGTTGGAGTAACATATCTATTAACAACATGATTCCAATACTGGTTGCCCATACCTTTTACATAAATCTTCATTCTACCACTCCACACCGAGTATATCTTCCTTGTGAATTTAGGACCTTCCTTCCTCATCATTCTCAAATCTTGACCTCAAGATGTTAAGCTTCACTGCAGAGAGGACCAAGGCTTTGATACCAATTATTAGTTCTAAGGGTCCAAGATAACTAAGAGGGGAGGGTAAATAAATTATCTAAGATATCTACATATTTTCTCTTCTTTATCTCAAAAAGAACATTCACAAGTTCATCGACAGATAATAAAATGAAACTTAATCAATAAATACAAACACCACAAAGCATGCAATACATAATACATTTATTTTCATGTGGAAACCCAAATGGGTGAAAACCATGATGGGAATGAAGACCGACAAATAAAGTACTTTTCTGAAGTACACTCTGTTAGGAGCTTAACCCTGTTAGGAGTTTAAAAAGACACTGTTAGGTGCCACCCAATTATGGGATTTCCCTCTAGCCCTGTTAGGAGCTTTACCCTGTTATGAACACATTTGTTAGGAGATTTCAAACTCAAGTTAATGAGCCACTATGTTAAGAGATTTACAAATAAGATCTATTAGGATCTACCCGGTTAAGGGAATTATAATAGGAAACCTGTTAGGGTCTTTTGATCTGAAAAATAGAAACTCCTTTTCTTGATCAGATCCTCTGTAACACATTCATTCAGTCATTAGATTACTCCAGAATACTCTGGCTTGATTGCACCTTCACATCCATGATCTACATGATGACATGTAACTAATTGAATGTTTGAAGATGTTAAGTCAATCACCGAAATGCAGAAATATAATGCAAGACATTAAATCAGTTAATGGATTGTGTTATGCCCTGCATACCCATCCCTACATTTTGTAGACAAAATGTTGGGTCCCCCCTTTTCCCTTTTTCTCTTCCCTTGTTTTGTTTTTTTTCTTTGTTTTCCCCTCCGGGATTTGCTTCTACGAGGGTTGCCTTTCTTTTTTCTTCTCGTGTCTCTAGGACCCGGTCCCAGAGTTTGTTTGTTCTTTCCAGAGCCAGATTTCAAACTCTGGAATTCTCTGCCATTATGTCTTCTTTTGCGATAAGGTATGGCTGCATGGAATCCTCGGGCCTGGAGTCTGGAGGTTTTCCTGTTCTGGATTTTTTGGAAAGAAAGACAACATATTTTAACCCTAAGGGTATAAATAGAAGTCACCTATCATTTTCACATTTACCGTGATTAAACACTTAGAGCATTCAGAGCAATTTTAAGGTGATTAAGGCAATCTAAACAACTTTTTCTCCCTGTGCTTAGTGGTTAATTATCAGTGATTTTCAGAGTGCTTGTTTGTGGTGGTTTGAAGGTGAGCTTGTTGCAGAGCACCTCCCGTGCTCATCTTTGCCGTATCTTCCGCGTTTCCAGGTAAGCTTTCGGCTTTTCTTTCTCTGGTTTTCGCTTGTTTTTGGTTTTTTTGTTTCCTTTCTATTTTGATTTCATTTTTCATCCCTGGTTTTGTCTTCTGTCACCTCCCGTTGGTGGGTTGGAGCTGCCAGAGGGTTGTCCGCTCTCTACGTAGCTGTAAGTTAGCTAGCTGTGTGTATATTTTGCACATTATGTAATTTCTTATGTATAGTTTTGTATAGTCATGTATATATGTCTTGGCCCTCTATACTTTTGATGTATATCCTATGTGTATCCTTCTGTGCCCGTGTCGATCTCACCGTGCCTTTTTGTGTCTTCCCAATTTTGTTGAGCTTTCCCTCTCAGCCAAAACTGCCTAGTTCACATTCAACACTTTGCTAGTTTGAGCCATGGCGGTTTTCTCTCTCCTTTGTTGAGTTAGTCTTTATGGTGAATTAATTTCCCATGTGAGAATTCAAAACTAGCCCAAGTGGCATTCACTCCACGTGCATTCAGATAGTTGTCATCTTTAATGCCATAACTCCTATTTACTACATGGCCATGTGATACCCACGTCAACCTAGTATGGCTAGCATTTTGGCCATGTCACTTAACGATTAGTTTTTTGGACTCTGGGTCCCAAGTCTTCATTCACCCCCTTTTCACTTCCACCACATGTGTCAGAATCCCCAGAGGCTTGGGTGATGGTCAAACTTCTGGGAAGAGCTCGCTCTTACAATCCTTTTATTATATGTATATCTTTCTGGAGTTTGACGTGAACTAACAATTCTTTTAGGAATAGGTGTGATGCGATGGTAAGATCCCCGGAGCTCGGAGTAATACTGTGTTTTATATATATACTGATGGTCATCTTGTCTTGCAAGTTTTCTAAATATCAAACTCATCAATCATGTCTGAGGCATCTGCATCATCTCCACCAGGGATTCCGGACCTCCACACCACTTCGACCAGGGCAGCCACCAAAACAAAGGCCGAGAAGGCCTTAGAGAAACTCCCACTCATGATGAAGTACCAAAAGGGAGAGGAAATCCTAGGATTGAAGGTTGATTCCAAGCTCCAGTTGATCACTGACACCAACGTCAGAGCGTGGGCCCAAATGCAGGCCCTAGTGAAAATAATGTTCATACAATGGACGACCGGGGATCCATTTGACATCAACGTGGGCAATTTTAGGATTCTCAAAGTTGCTTGTTTCCCCTACTCTGTGCAAGCTCTGGAGCTTATCCTCACTCTTGTAGGACACTACAATACAGTTTTCCGAGCAGTCATGCTTTCTTCCCCAGTCCCAACCTGATACCCAACCCCTATGGTGTCTCTGGATGCCACGACTTTTCAGGCAGGGTTGGGAATTTTCCAATTTGATGATGCAGCCGTCCTCACCCAGGCTCTGGCCTTAGAATAATTTTAGAAGTTGGAACACATGGCCTAGTAGTATCTTAACAAAAAATGGCTTAAGGTGCCAAGGAAAGACTTCAAGAAGATGAAGCTTGAAATCCCCAGGACCGAATTCAAAGAAAGAATACAAATGGGGATTATTGCACTAAGTAGGGTCCTCCGAAGTCCAGAGATTTTCACCAACAAAACATTTTTGTATTCATCATTCTTGGGGCGTAAGTTCCTGGATCCCAGAGTTTTAGATCCACAGTTTTGTATTCATTCAGTGACCCACGTCCAGGTTCTCTGGAGCTGATCGGTCATCATCAGGCAGTTAATAAGGATGTCAGATAGTGGGTGACTCCAACAGGGCATGTTAGCTTGAGGTAGGTGGTCTTCCCAAGGTGCCACTCCAACATAACACTTGGCATATCAGAGACAGTAAGCCACTTTTCCATTAATGAGGCATGTTGCCTCAATCCCTGAGGGATTGAATTTCTTCTATTCTCCCTCTGGCTCTCTTCATGAGGCCAATTCTTCCATACCTCTTTTCTTGTCTCATTATTCTTACATGTTAGACCTCTACTCTTCTCGTTGTTGTTCTAGCATTGTGTAGGTAGTATCGACCACCAGAAATTGTATTTTATTGGTTGAGTGTAAAGTTAAGTTAGGTTAATTTTAGGGTAAATCTGTGTATAAATGATGAGTTCGACATCATTCCAGGGGTGGGAAAAATTGATGATTTTGCAGTCCATAGCTATAGAATTTTCATTTTTTCAGTTCTCGTAGTTGCAGTTCTCAATGCTCCTTAGTTTTTAGAAGCTTTCAATAGATAGATTGTCCCCTGGAGTTGTTGATGTACTCACCAGTGATGCTAAAACACCATTAATGAAGAAATAAGGATTCTGGCAATGTTGTTGTTAGTCTCTTGATCTCTGACTTAATACCTTTCGTGTTGCATGTTTTTTATGTCCCTTTCTCTAATATTTTAAAGTAGATTAATGACCTTATTTTCCCCTCGCTATTGAATACGTATGAAATGATGGTTGTGCGCACATTCAATATTTTAGTGTAGCATGTTAGAGCTTGGTTGATGTTTTGAATGTATTTGCATGACTATAGATAGATGGATTACTTCTAACCTTATCCTATCTTTTGAAGTTTATTTGGTAACTAATGAATGCTTGTAGGAGACCCCACTTACCTAAATCCCTGGAGAAGATGAGCCGAGATAACCAGCTATCCCCCCAAACAAAATAGTCACAACACCCAACTTAGCTCTTGCACCATCGAGACCCGACTCTCACGTGCTTGAAGGCCCAGAGAATCTCATTTCTCTGGAAAACCTTTACAAGTGAAGTTGGCCGGTACCCCGGTACCCAGTGATAAATTACATCTGTTGGCAGAATCGATCACAAACCCCCTTTAATAGAAACTGGCACTAGAAGGAGGGCTGAGCTCGTCCCCTTATGAGGATTTAGATTTTACACCGCCTGAGGGTTCCCCAAGCCATAGTTTTAGGAAACAGACCTTTAGTGGGATTGGATCATTTTCACCAGCCCGATTCGAAAGAATCCTTAGATCAGCCCCCAATCCTGGAAGGTTCGTCAAACTCGAGCCTCCCACTCAAAAGAAATAGACCCTGAAAGCCAAGCCAGCCAACACCTCCATTGTCTGGGGATCTACTACATCTCAGAATACCCAAGTCTCCCAGACAACCCCAAGGATTAACATTCAGCCTCGCCAAAATCCAACACCCCCGATGGCTGCTTACTTTGGTAACACCGGGTCCCCGATGAGAATGTTTTTGGGTGCAACCAACGATCTTCCTACACACCGAGAAAATATTTTTCCCCGATATGAGAACTTAGGCTCATGAACCATAGAAGAGCATTTGTAGGCATACAATGATGCCATGAATCAACACCGGAACCAACATCAAGACGTTGTGACCTGGATGTTCCCTCTATCCCTGGGATAGAACAAACTAAAGTGGTACCTTAACCTGCCTGCCAAATCCATCAATAGTTGGTAGGACATGGAGGACGCCTTCTTGGTGGCCTTTCATGTACATGTGGATCCAGCATGGTCCCAGAGCAAGTTCATCTGCATTAGGAAGGAACCCAATGAGCCCCTTACAACATTCAACCATAGGTTCCAACACACCTTGAAACGGTGCATAGGTCCTTTCATCCCATCCCCAGAGGTGAAAATCTAGACATACCTAAATGCAATGGACCCTTTCATTGCCACTCTCCTATGGAGAACTACCACCCCCGTTGACCAGGATAATCTGGCGAAAGTTTACAACCTAGCCTTGGAGTTGTCCCGCGGTCTCAACAAATCTCTGGGCAGGATTGGGAAGAGCATGCCTTTCAACATGATCCTTGGTGGAACTTCTTATGCTGGGGGATACAACCCTAATCAGGAAATGGGTGCCCCTATGATGGCCATGAATCCCCCACCACCGCCGATAGACCAACAGGCCCGGTACATATCCATCGCAAACCCATAAAATACTGAGTCTGGAATTCGTTCCCTAGAACCAGCCACAACAATCACAATAACCACAGACACAATCTTTCGGAGTGCCTTTCTTCCAGTAATCCACAGCTGGAGGATTGCTTCCCTCGACTTTGGTACCAACGACCGCCTTTCCTGAGAACCAACCGCAACAACTGTCACATTGTGACGCGAACACCTAGTTGTCCGCCGTGGTTGAATCCCTCTGGCGACTATTGTCCTCACTAACTGTGGACATGGGACAGATGAAGGTGGGGCCTCTTGCACCCCACAACACCAATTCCCAGAGAGGGAATGTCTTCTCCGGCCAACAAAATAGCAATGCTGGAGGAAGAAATTACAACGGGCCCCAGCCCAACCAGCAGTAATGAAACAACAACGCTAACACTGGAGGTCCTCTTTCAAACCAAAACATCAATCAGGGTGGTGCTGGACCTTCCCATTTCACACCAGTCATAAATCTCCAGCCCTTGACCAACTAGTGTAGATTGCACGACACCGACTCTCATTCTGAGGTGAATTGTGCCACGCTAGAGAAAGTCATCAGGATCTCCCAGTTAGACAGACAATAAATTACTGATCCTACTCCCCCGAAACCCCCCATTCAAGAGTCCACTCACGGTGCCTTCACCTGTGAGATTGTCTTCTTTGGAGAAGATAGAGGAGATGAAGAAGAACCTGGATTACAGGGGTTCTTTGCCGAATCTATTCCGGCCTTTGAGGCCAGTGCCTTCACCAGCCCATAGACTCCCTACAACACCTAGAGTCAGGCTGGTAAAGGACCATTTTACACACCCACACCTCCCAAAGACACCTATCCCTGGGATAACACAACTGGTCACCCCTTCCCATCAAAAGGGTCTAGCTCTAACCAAGCTAAGGACCCGGCCAAGGGAAGCCAACAATTCCCCGGGGTAAGGTTTGACATCACAAAGGTGTTAGAACGCACCACCACCTCCATGACTTTGATGGAGGTTTTACTGAACTGTCTAGAGCAGAGGAAGTCTCTTCTGAAGCTCTTGGGGAACCCAAAAGCTGTCAGTTGCCCAGCTAAGACTGTCACTTTTGATGACGCCAACGTGACTGTCTTCTGGGGTAACACCGAGGATCCTCCCTTCTTACTAGGCTTAAACATACAAGGGAAGAACCTTTAAAATTTCTTGGTAGATTCTGGAGCTTCGGGAAACGTCATACCCTTATCCATATGCCAGAAGCTTAGATTTCATCCTACTCCATCTTGGTGGAACCCATGTCAACAAAGTAATTTGTATCCATTCTTGTTCAGGGAAGTACCTATTTACATATACTCACTTGTCTTTTATAGATTTTATCGTTTACCATATTTCTTTTATCAAAGTGTTATCATATATTTTTTCACTTTCATATGTCTTAAGGTTTAATGGTTTGAGAATCTCATTATCCTATAATCAATTTTCAATAAGAGAATTTAGAAACCTGATCTTGTGATTTTCTTCTCCTCAAGGACATAATGTAAATTGCAATTGATCTCACTTTTGATTAAGTTTAAAATCTTATATGATGTTTTTATATGAATCCTAATGCAATTAAAGGGAATTTTGCATATTTTATCATTGCATTATAAATCACTAATCCATATTGATGGTAGAAGCAATTAATTTGCTAACATGACCTAAGAGGTAATACTTTAAAAGATGATTATATCCTCGATTCCATGATGTTTTCAAATATTTTAATTAGCAATCTATTAGTATTTTGAAGTGGTTGATCTTGTCTTAATCAAACCTTTATGTATTTGAATATTCATTATTTTTGATGGAAGGATGATGTTTATTTACGGTCATGGTCTAAAAGATTACAATATGTTATAATTTGATTAGTAACGATAATGACAGATGATATTTCCTTTTCATATATATATGTTATGCCCTAATTATTATAAAATGACTAGGGTTGTCATTATGGTGTAAAAGAAATATAAAGGAAAGTATTAGTAAGTATATATATATATATATATTTTAAAATGTGTTATGCTTATGAATATAAGAAGGAATTTGAATAAACGATATCATTGTTTTAAAAAAGGTAATACTATATTAATACTATGTTAATATTGAAAACATTCATAATGTCATATATAATCTATAAATATTTAGATTCTTATTCTTCTTCTATGATATTAGTATATGTTTTTAATCTTGAGCGAAAGTTATATTGTTGATTTGCCTAATTAATATATGATTTCATGCCATTTGTTATAAAGAAAGATATATTTCATTAATGGTATGTTATTTATTATTGTTGTTATTTTCA
The DNA here is from genome assembly GCA_018584345.1 of Thuja plicata. Lineage (NCBI taxonomy): Eukaryota > Viridiplantae > Streptophyta > Pinopsida > Cupressales > Cupressaceae > Thuja > Thuja plicata. The sequence goes on from MU223245.1 coordinate 1,322,248, forward strand.
ATTGAGCAAAGTTTTTTTTAATCGAATAAAAGAAGGTAATACAAAAAGGACTAACTAAACATCATAAAGCTTTGTATGACTATATGGATAAGAAATTGTGATATTGTTCGGGTTCATTTCAATTTCTTCATGAGTAACTATTCTTATTCTTCTTTTATCTATTTGACTATTACTATTATAGATGGTTTAAAAAAAAACTATAATTATATTCTAATCATTATTATTACATCGAAAAATAATAACATGGTTATTGTTTATATTGTTAAAAGGTGGCAAGCATGATAGTCGGGCGACCTGTATTCCTTGATGTTGAATCGATTAATTGTTTGTAGACATAATGAAAAAGGGGGTCGCAGAGATGAAAATCGACACCATGACTGCAGTCGACAGAAATATATCACTAGACATCCTTGGGGACTACAAAACTGGTGTGTGATCCATCTTACAACCTTGCCCACGGCCTCTATAGGAGAAATACGTCCAAAATGTGAAAGCATTGAGAAGGCTTTTGAACAGAGACCACACATCGAACAGGCTATGATATATAGAAGCGGTTCTTGTCATATGATTTTGTCACACCAGGAATGGATATCTATATCTTGCAAGAATGTTGTCTTATGAGACGTGATGAAAGCACGATGTGCATGATTGTAGTATATAGATATATCAATATATATTCTTTAGAGGTGAAAACATGTCATGCAGAAGATTTATATTCATCACAAGAGGATTGAGATGACTTATATATATGCTGGCTCCTTGAACCATCCTGTAATAATAAAAAATAACAATGTAATACAAGGGACCAAACTGTTACTATTGGGGAATCACCAGTCCAGAATGCATGGTCATTAAATATCCAAAGAACAATCATATCAACAAAAAATACAGTGATATTGTCCATTAACAGACCGATTACCATCAATTCTAAGCGTTGTAAAGAGAAATCATATGCTGACATATTGAAGGACATTCATTTTGTGGTTGCTGGATCCAAAGTTTTAAAGCTGCACCAATGCTATGAAGACGATCCAAATCAGTTTCCATTTGGAGATTTGTTTGCTGCAACAAGCGACACGATCAGAGCGACTCAGGTGGCTGGATGTCGTGGCACTTCTAATTTGTCTCAGCAAACCTTTGATGACATTATCAACCTTGGTGCTAGAAATATTAAACATCAAAAAGGATATCCAATTCCATAAAGAGAATGTGGAGATATGAAGTCAAGGAATGTTGTGATCGTCTTTGACACATGTCTACTTTTGGCGGAAGGCGTTGTGCAATCTACAAGCGATGCAAAGTTTGTTTCTAGAATCAGCGGCACCACATGATGGATTGACCTCCCACATACTATGCATCGATTATAACAAAAAACATGGCCAGTTATAAACAGTTTGCGGATCCCTCATCACAACCATCAATTTCAAAATGCACTAGGCAGGGGTCTCGAATGTGACTATTGAAGAAGTTTATATACAAATTTCTTGAATGGGAAGTTTTGCAACTTGCCCAACCAAATAGTTGGCTATTATGGCTGATTAATGAAGGATATTTGTTATCAAATCCATATAAAATTGTTGGTTATGGATTAGTTTTTAGGGAAAGGGTGTGATGTTTTCTCACACCCTTTCATTTTTATATTTATATTCATTCATAAATCTGCAAAACATAATAACATTGAACGATACATAATGACACATGATTGATGATGGATTCTTGGGAAATGATGAAGTAAAAGATAGTTGATTTCAGATATTGTGTGCAAGGATCTGATATACGCTTTCTTATCAAGCAGAGATAAGTCTATATTTATTTCAATTTTGCAATTATTTTTGTTCTTTCTTTACAATCAAGTCCTTCAGATAAACCAATCAACATTCCTTAAAGTGATAGTTTTGATTTGCGTATATTTCAATTTAAGTTTATATTCTATACATTCAATTGTTTCTTTCTCATTTTTGCATGGTTAAAATC
>MU223245.1:1324271-1353104 GCA_018584345.1 Thuja plicata
TCAATTGTTTCTTTCTCATTTTTGCATGGTTAAAATCTTATTGATTAAAGTATTGATCAATTAGTCCATCATCTGAGAAATAGTATTAAATTGAAGTATTGTTTAAACTTTTTTAGTTATATGTGCATATCATAACGCCTTTAAGGTGATAAGATTTTGTTTCCAAAGCCATCTCTAAAGTTGAACGTAGGATTGAAGAATTATTGACTCTATTGCCCATTATTGAAATAAAGCACTGGTCTCTCTTGTTAATTGAATTACGATATAAGGTTCCATTGTTTCAGGTTCTGAATTATTCTTTTCTTTCATCTAATCCAGTTCATATCTAAATCATATCAAGCAATATTAAATACATTCTATTTCAATAACACATATATTTTTAGTTTTGCGATCTTATTGACACATTGAGAAGCAGGATTTGAAGTTATCAGTTATCTATAGGAAACCTCTAGAAGACTTTGAAGACAAGTTTTAAAGTGTAGGCCCACCAGCCTTGGTTCTGTGGAATTAGAATTGTAGGAGGTTGTTGAAACCTTGTTCGTTGGAAAATTGATACATATCTATCTTCATTGGATAAGCAAAATCCATAAGAAGTCCAATCTGTCGATTTGAGCACCAACACATCTAACGACACAGTAGTCCAGCTGGAGAAAATTGCTGTAAAAATGGTAGGTGAGCTGAAGAACATATGGATTTAGCTCATCCAAGACCCCAGGATAGCAAGCATAATTGACATCCAAGTGGTGGACATCCCAGAGACTTATGGGATATTATTAAGTCACAATTGGTCTAAGTCCCTCAACAGGTATTTCTCCACCAACTTCTCCCACTTGTGGCTCCCTTGAGAAGGAGAATCTAACTAGATCCGGGTAGAAAGTGAACCTCAGATGAAACAAGCCCTCATCGAAGTCGGGAGGGTGAATGAAGTCCTCTTCTCTGAGACTTCCCCCGGGGTGTGTCAAACCCTAGAAATATTGACCTTTGATTTCACCCTGGGGAAGATCCCATTATTTCTTAGAGAACGCAAGACCTGGATGAAAAACTAAGGGATGAAGTTAACTCACAAGGTACTGCAGCGACCCCTGCTACACTCTTATCCAAAACCTAGTGCCGAGTGCATTATAAAAAACATTCAGAACTATAGTGTGAGCCATGTATTTCTACTACTACTTGACACATCAATGTCCTCTGGGAGAAGGAATACTCTTTGGGATGCATGGACCCAATACTCACTCCGACGATATCCCCATGATGTTGCCAGTCTAGGAATCCCAGCCACAGGCTTCTCTGGAGGAAAACCTTACTCGCGTACCATCAGCGTGAGAGGAAACTCCTCCCAACCTTCCCAAAAATAATCCAAAGGCCACTTCACCTTCCCAGCCCTAGACAATGAATATTGACTTGTGGTCTGTTAAGTTCGACGGGTCCCAGTCCAAACAAGGTCGTGGGGTCGGAGTGGAATTGATCAACCCGTGGGGGAAATATTTCCTCGCATCTTATAGGTTGTAGTTAAATTACATGAACAACATCATGAAGTATGAGGCCTTGGTCCTTAGACTCTTATTTTCACTAAGAAAGGGAATCACCTGACTTCAGGCGCTGGGTGATTCAGAGTTGATCATAAAACATGTCCGGAGCCAATACTCCTGTCATGATAAAAGGATGGCCACATATCACAACCAAGCGTAGATCCTCATGAAGGATTTTGACACCTTCGGTATTGAACTCATTCCCTGGAAAATAAACTATGTTCTGGATGCTCTCGCCGTATCCGCCAGCACTCTTGAGCCAATGGCTAGCTCCCGGCTCTAGAAATTATCCATTGAGATGATCCCACCCTGTCCATCCCAGACAATGTCACCCACTTTCAGGTTTTTTAAGATGATCAACATATACTGGCCTTCATGGCCAACGTTGGTGTTTTTGAGGACCAGATAGTGGAAGAAAGAGATCACGATGATACTAGGTATGGTGAAGAAGATGATGGGATCATAGAATTACCAACCAATACTATCCTTAAGGGGATGGTAGTGCTAGAATGATTCTTTGACTCATACCCTCGGGGTCAGGAGAAGACATGATCCTCCTTTGAGGGAGGAAAATTCAAAAAAGTAAACATCAGCCAGTCCAGTGAAGAAAAACTGATACACATTGGTACCTCCCGCTCCCCTGAGGAGAAGGAGAAGATTCTTGCGATTCTTCGAGAATACATTGATGTAATTGCGTGGGGGGTTTGGGGATTTGAAGACCTATGATACCTCCATCATGACCCATACCATCCCACTAAAACTTGATGTTAAGCCCTTTCGACAAAAGCAAAGACCGGTCAACCCACTAATCTAGCCTCTAATTCATTAGGAGGTTCAAAAACTACTGTAAGCCTGAATCATCTTTCCAATCTGGCATACTATGTGGGTTTCCAACCTAGTCCTTGTGAGGAAGAAAAGCGGCAAGATCCACCTTTGCGTGGATTTTCAAAATTTAAACAAGGCATTGAAGAAGGATAATCACCCTCTCCCCTCTTTGGATGAGGTATTGCAAACCGTGAATGGATCACAAATGATGTCCTTCCTAGATAGGTACTCCAGGCATAACCAAGTCATGGTCAAGTATGAAGATAGAGATAAAATGACATTTACCACCAAGTGGGGAACGTTTGCATACCGGAGGATGCCCTTTGGCCTGATCAACGTAGGGGACACATTTCAGAAGGCTATGGACATTGCGTTCAAAGGCCTAGTAAACTGGTGCATAATCATCTACATAGATGATTTGACCATCTTTTCTCGGGACAGGCGTGATCATTCTGCCCACCTTGCCCATATTTGTGAGAGATGTCACCGGTATGAAATATCCCTCAACCCTAAGAAATGTATATTTAGGGTCACTGAAGGGAAGCTGCTTGGGCATATTGTCTCCAAGAAAGGTATATCCATTGACCTTGAGAGAGTTGAAGCGCTGCTAAATCTACAGATGCCCGACAACAAGAAGGAAATGAGATCTTTCTTCGGGAAGATAAATTTTGTCCGGCGGTTCATCACTGGATTCACTGAGATAGTAAAGCTACTCAATGAAATGATGAAGAAAGATACAAAGATTGAGTGGAGTCCCGAGGAAAAGCGGGCATTCACCTAGATTAAACAAATGATTATGGAGACACCAGTCTTGGCTAGTCCAGACTATTCCCTCCCCTTCCATATATATTCCTTTGCTTCGCCGCATTCTGCCTCGACATTTTTGACCCAGAAGGTCAAAGGGGAAGAATGACCAATAGCTTTCATGAGCTCCCCCTTTAAGAATGCCAAAGTTTGGTATTTTCCTTTGGAAAAGCAGGCCTTTTCTCTTGTCCACGCTGTGAAGAAATTTTGGCATTATATTCTCTGGAGAAAAGTGTACGCTATCATCCCGGACCAAGCTGTTAAGTCTCTACTCCTGCAGAGTGAATTGGGTGAAAGACGGGGGAAATGGATGGCCATCCTCTAAGAGTACGATTTGGAAATGCAACCCATAAAGATAGTTTGAGGCCAGGGGCTAAGTAGAGCAATGGCAGAAGAGACTCCCAACATCTAATGCCAGGCATACATAGTCGATTCCATTGCTCAAGATCCATGGTATACCGAACTGGTATACTTATTATTGAACAACAGATGTCCGGAGGGGCTACCCCCAAAGAAACATCATGCCCTGCAGTTGAAAAGTGCGCACTTCATGATAAAAAATGGAATGCTTTTCCGCAGGAATTATGAAGGGGTATACCTCCGGTGCATAGACAGGGACCAGGCTGCAAAAATGATCGATGAATTTCATGGGCAGTTTGGAACTAGGCATGGCCCAGCTGATGCCACTGCCCATCAGATCCTCTAGGCTAGATACTACTGGCCCTATATCTTCAAGGATGTCTACACTCACGTTAGGAGATGCCATACTTTCCAAACCGTGATACATCATGAGCGGAACCCAGCCATGCCTCTGCAGCCAGTCTTTGAAGCTAGACCCTTCGCCCAATGGGCATTTGACTTTATCAGGGAAATCAACCCCAACTCATCTGCCAACCATTGATACATCTTGACTGCTATCGACTATTGCACCCGGTGGTCTGAAGCAATTCCTTTTAAAAACAACACGACAAACGTAGTCATAAAATTCCTAGAAGAAAACATTGTCACAAGATTTGGAATGCCCTTTTCTATAGTATGTGACAATGGTCCAATGTTTTCTTGGGAATAATCACTTGAATGGACCTACGATAGAAAGATCACTCTAAAGTTTTCCAACAACTATTACCCCCAGGGAAATGGTGTTGTTGAATCAACCAACAAGAATCTACTTGAGGTGATCAAACATCTGCTAGAATAGAACCCCCGGGACTGGCACCAAAACATTAGATTTTCCCTCTGGGTGGATCATATCTGAATAAAGGAAGCCCTAGGGACATCCCCATTTCACCTGGTTTATGGCTAGAATCCAGTATTCCCCATCAACTTACAGGTCCCAGTTTTACAGTTCATGCAGGAATTCAGCAACCTGGACAACATCGTGGAAGTTTGACTCCTGAACCTGGTGCGGATGGAGGAACAAAGAGACGCAACCCTGGAACATTTTTCACATCACCAAGCAGTAGTGAAATAATGGTTTGATAGAAGAGCCTTGTATAAGGCCTTTCAGATTTCGGACTTGGTGCTCTTGTGGGAAAAGAAGGGAAAACACGCTAAGTTTCAACGACTCTGGCTTGGACCATACCTGATATCTAAGATCTGTGGGGCTAACACCTATCACCTCAATACTATGACCGGAAAATCCATCCCATTATCTGTCAATGGGTAGTTTCTAAAATAGTACTTTGAATAAGTTAGGCGGTGAGTTGGTCCAAAGTTGTAATATATGTATATTTCTTGCTTGTAAATACTCTTTCCCGGTGCTCCATTTGGAACACCCTATAACTAGTTCTTGATGGCCACCCTCTGGGTCACCTTTTCTTGGTGTTTTCTTTTGCTTTTGGTTTCTTGTTTTATTTCTCTTTTCAGGTTCCCAGCATGTTACCTGCATCTTGTAGATCGGTATGCTTTGCATAACATCTAGTCTTTGGAACGGTACCCTGAGTATTTTGAATAGTTTGGAATCTATTATTAGCATGAAAGAATTTGTTCACACTCCGGAGTTATTTTGTAAGTATGGTAAAGGGTCATGGGTAATCTTCATTGGATTCACATCTTGACAGTCCAGACATCAGCGAAAAGAAAATTTCAAGGAGCAAGTAATCAGACACCCTGAGGATAGATTGTTTGCATTGATCAATTGACCAAGTCTGAAGATCATTTAAAGATATCCCAGGTCCAGAAATTTCTCTCCTACTTGGTAATTTAAAGGCTGAGTGGCAAGGTGAAAGAAGTACCACCGTCAAAATTAGCTAAGCTTAAGGTTCATAGTGAAAGGAGTACCATCTTGCCATCCAGAAAAGAAAGAGAAAAGAAAGACCTGAAGAGTGGAGAATTCTGGTATCCAGGGGAACAGTGCAAGATATGACGACTTTGGTTTGATTTGTTAGTGCCTCCTCTCTATTCTTCCAGGAGGTCATCAACTTGGTTTTCTTTCAAAGCACACACCTCATAGCTGACGAAAGGTCAAAAGATTGAATCAAGTGACGAGCTTGATTTTCCCAGGCGCCTCGCATTATGCAAGCATAATGCTATAGGTAAAGATTTGTTCTGGTTTTTCTAACCAAAGATTCTAAAGCTCTCAAATATGCTAAGGCATTCATCCCAGATAGTCGCCATTTGTTATGCCCTGTATACCCGTCCCTACATTTTGTAGGCAAAATGTTGGGCCCCCCTTTTTAACTTTTTCTCTTCCCTTGTTGTCTTTTGTTTTCTTTGTTTGCCCCTTCAGGCTTTTCTTCCATGAGGGTTGCATTTCTTTTGTCTTCTCGTGTCTCTAGGACCCAGTCCCAGAGTTTGTTTGTTCTTTCCAGAGCCAGATTCCAGACTCTGGAATTCTCTGCCATTATGTCTTCTTTTGCGAGAAGGTATGGCTGCATGGAATCCCCGGTCCCAGATTATGGAGGTTTGCCTATTCTGGAGTTTGCAGAAAGAAAGACAATGCATTTTTACCCTAAGGGTAAAAATAGAAGTCACCTGTCATTTTTACATTTACCACGATTAAACACTTAGAACATTCAGAGCAATTTTAAGATGATTAAGGCAATCTAAACAACTTTTTCTCCCTGTTCTTAGTGGTTAATTATTAGTGATTTGCAGAGTGCTTGTTCATGGTGGTTTGAAGGTGAGCTTGTTTCAGAGTGCCTCCCGTGCTTGTCTTTCCCGCATCTTCCACGTTTGCAGGTAAGCTTTCAGCTTTTCTTTCTATGGTTTTCGCTTGTTTTTGGTTTTTTATTTCCTTTCTGTTTTGCTTTCATTTTTTGTCCCTGGTTTTGTCTTCTGTCACCTCTTGTTGGTAGGTTGGCGCTGCCAGAGGGTTGTCCGCCCTCTTCGCATTATAAGTTAGCTAGCTATGTGTATATTTTGCACATTATGTAATTTCTTATGTATAGTTTTGTATAGTCATGTGTATATGTCTTGGCCCTCTATACTTTTGATGTATATACTGTGTGTATCCTTTTGTGCTTATGTCAAGCTCACCATGCCTTTTTCATGTCTTCCTAGTTTTGTTGAGCTCCCTCTCTCGGCCAAAACTATCTATTCAGATTTGACACCTTGCTGGTTTAAGCCATGGTGGTTTTCTCTCTCCCCCGTCGAGTCAGTCTTTATGGTGAATTAATTTCCCACGCGAGCATTCAAAACTAGCCCAAGTGGCATTTTCTCTGCACACATTTAGACAATTGTCATCATTAATACCATAACTCCCATTTACTACATGGCCATGTGATACCCACGTCAGCCTAGTACGACTAGCATTTTGGCCATGTCACTTAACGATTAGTTTTCCAGACTTCGGGTCCCAAGTCTTCATTCACCCCCTTTTCACTTCCACCACATGTGTCAGAATCCTCGGAGGCCTGGGTGATGGTCAAAATTTCGGGAAGAGCTTGCTCTCAAAACCCTTTTATTATATGTATATCTTTTCAGAGTTTGACATGAACTAACATTTTTTTCAGGAACAGGTGTGATGCGATGGTAAGATCCCTGGAACCTAGAGTAATACTATGCTATATATATATACTGATGGTCATCTTGTCTTGCAGGTTGTCTGAATATCAAACTCATCAATCGTGTCTGAGGTATCTGCATCATCTCCACCAGGGAGTACGGACCTCCCCACCACTTCAACTAGGGCAACTGCCAGAACAAAGGCCAAGAAGGCCTTAGAGAAACTCCCACTCAAGATGAAGTACCAAAAGGGAGAGGAAATCCTGGGATCGAAGGTTGATTCCAAGTTCTAGTTGATCACCGAAACCAGTGTCAAAGTGTGGGCTGCAATGCAGGCCCTAGTGAAAATAATGTTCATACAATGAATGACCAGGGATCCATTGGCCATCAACATGGGCAATTCTGAGATTCTCAAAGCTGCTTGTTTCCCCTACTTCATGCAAGCCCTAAATCTTATCCTCACTCTTGCAAGACACTACAATACAACTATCCAGGCAGTCATGCTTGCTTCCCCAGTCCCAACTGGATACCCAACCCCTATGGTGTCTCTGGACGCCGTGAATTTTCAGGCAGGGTTGGGAATTCCCCATTTTGATGATGTAGCCATCCTCACCCGGGATTTGGCCTTAGAAGAATTTCAGAAGTTGGAACACATGACCTGACAGTATCTTAACAACAAATGGCTCAAGGTTCCAAGGAAAGACTTCAAGAAGATGAAGCTTGAAATCCCTAGGACCGAATTCAAAGAAAGCATACAAATGGGGATTATTGCACTAAGTAGGGTCCTCTGGAGTCTGGAGATTTTCACCAACAACATATTTTTGTATTCATCATTCTTGGGGCGTAAGTTCCCAGATCCTGGAGTTATAGATCCACAGTTTTTTATTCATTCGACGACCCGCGTCTAGGTTCTCCGAAGCTGACCGGTCATCATCAGGCAGTTAATAAGGATGTCAGATAGTGGGTGACTCCAGTAGGGCACATCAGCTTGAGGCAAGTGGTCTTCCCAAGGTGCCGCTCCAACATAACACCTGGCGCATCAGAGATAGTAAGCCACTTTTCCATTAATGAGGCATGTTGCCTCAATCCCCAAGGGATTGAATTTCTTCTATTCTCCCTCTAGCTCATTTCTCGAGGATGATTCTTCCATACCTCTTTTCTTGTCTCATTCTTCTGACATGTTAGACCTCTGCTCTTCTTGAGGTTGTTGTAGCATGGTGCAGGTAGTACCAGCATTCAAAAATTGTATTTTATTGGTTGAGTGTAAAGTTAAGTTAGGTTAATTTTAGGGCAAATCTGTGTATAAATGATGAGTCTGACCTCATTCCAGGGGTCGGCAAAATTGATGATTTTGCACTCCATAGCTATAGCATTTTTAGTTTTTCAGTTCTCGTAGTTGCAGAGCTCAATGCTCCTTAGGTTTTAGAAGCTTTCAGTAGATAGATGCTCCCCTGGAGTTGTTGATGTACTCAATAGTGATGCTGGAACACCATTAATAAAGAAAGAAGGATTCTGGCAATAAGGTTGTTAGTCTCTCCATCTTTGACTTAATACCTTTCATGCTGTATGTTTCTTATGTCCCTTGCTCTAATATTTTAAAGTATATTAACGACCTTCTTTTCCCCTCGCTATTGAATACATATGAACTGATGGTTGTGCATGCATTCAGTATTTTAGTGTAGCATGTTAGAGCTTGGTTGGTGTTTTGAATGTATTTGCATGACTATAGATAGGTGGATTACTTGTAACCCTACCCTATCTTTTGAAGTTTATTTGGTAACTAACAAATGCTTGTAGGAGACCCCACTTACCTAAATCCCTAGAGAAGACAAGCCGAGATAACCAGCTATCCCCCCGAACAAAACAGTCACAATGCCCAACTTAGCTCCTGCACTATTGAGACCTGACTTTCATGTGCTTGAAGGCCTGAAGAATCTCATTTCTCCAGACAACCTTTAGAGGCGAAGTTGGCTGGTACCTTGGTACCCAGTGAAAACTTATATCTTTTGGCGGACTCGGTCACAAACCCCCATCAATAGATTGTATTGTCATTGATGTCAACTTCATATAATCTAATCGGTTATAATTAAAGTGTCAAAGACTTTAGAGAATCAAAGAGAAAAAGATTATGCTTTAAGTAATGCATAAAAGACAAGAATTCACCATGTGACTTCAAACATCGACGGCTAGTGGAACCCGACGGACAAAGATCACCGAAAGTCAAGTCACAGTGATGCCCGAGCAAGAACACCAACGAGCAGAATCACAACCATAACCAACAACCAGAATCATAATGTAAACCGATGGAGAAGCCTGAGGAGAACTGGAGTGTTGACCGAAGCTATCAAAGAGTTAAAACACCGAAATTAACTTTAGTTCAGAAATGACAAAATATCTAGCTGGAAGAGATAAATATGGAATTAACTGGTAGTTATCATTGTTTTCACAAGATAAAGCCAGAGATAAGTAAATAATTTAAAGCTATTTTGTCCAGTTGGCAAGAAGATCCCTGCGAGATAAAATAAGATTTTTACTTTAAATCTAATTGGCTAAGATTGCGGATCACACAAAGATCAAGAAAATCAAGAACCTAACAATGGTGATATCATGTCTATAAAAGAGACAACTTAATTCATTACGAATACAGGGTGATAGAATGAAAAAGAGGATGCTAAAGAGAAAATGATGAAGAGAAACTTCATACAGTCCTAATCAATCAAGTTGAGGAAAGAGCTAAATTTTTTTGCAGACACCGAGTAACAGAGCACAACATTACCGAGCGGAACAAAAGTGGAACAAAGGCATTAAAAGGAAATATTGATCAGATTAGTTTTATGAGCTTATAATAGATTTGCAAATCTACAAGTATAAGTTGTATATGTGGACAAATCATACTATTTTAGTTTAACCATTGATTCAGAAATTCTCTTAATCAAGCGGGATTTAAAGATCCTTTCTATATTGAGATACATCCCAAGGAGTATCAAAAAGTTTGATCATGAAGATAGCATGAGATTATAGATACCTATTGACAGGACAAGAGAGTGTTTGATTAAGGAAGGTAGCATAGAGATGCCTGATATCAAGTGACAGACTAAAATTTTAAATCCTCTAACTAGGTCACACCTAACAGTGTGTTTGTAACCTTTAACAAGGTTGTCTCTTCACCGAGCTTACTTCAGAAGAGTGAAAATTTTGGGTTACCGGTCCCAAGTAGTTTTTCCCTTAACAGGGTTTCCACGTTAAAAATCCATGTGTCAATGTGTTTAGGAGTCATTACTTTACTATTTTGCATTACACATAGCTTAACTGGATTGATCAGTATACTCTAGATAATTTACTGTCTTTTGGTAAATTAATAGACTGCTATTCGGTAAACATACAAAATAAGGTTTAACGAAGCATTTCGAGCAGCAGTAATTTGATAATTGTATTTGAAGTCATTCATCTTATAGGACTGAAGATAACAGGACTAAAGATAACTAGAGGCTTAATATTGTGGTACTAAGTTTTTGGGTTGATTATTGGAATATTTTTGAGGCCATTGATTCACCCCCTCTTAGATATTACTAACAATTAGTATCAGAGCTTGTGTGCTTAGAAAGGGAGTTTAAAAGCTTAAGCAAAAGATCACAAGATGAACAGACGAGATGTGCCCAAGTTGAATAAAGACAACTTTGCATCATGGCAAAGCAAAATAAGACTCCACATATCAAGTATTGGAAATGATATTACTCAATACCTTGATACTGAATATGTGTTTCCTATAGGACCTCACACTCTTGAGAAATTAAGAGTAAAGCATGAGCATAATTGCATGATGATAGAACTTGCCTCATCACTCTCCGATGTTGAGTTTGAAGATGTCAAAACCTGCACCTCTGCAAAGCAAATGTGGGATAAGTTAAAGCTGGTACATGGAGGAGATGCTAATGTACTAAGAGCCAACGCAGAAATCCTAAGAGGGAGGTTTGACGACCTAAGGATGAAAGAAGGAGAAAATATCACTCAATATAGCTGCAGAATCAAAGAGGTAGTCAATGATATCCAAGGAGTTGGAGGTGTACTTGAAGAGGAGAAAATGGTAAGTAAAATCTTAAGAACCTTACTGCCTGTATATGCTATTAGAGTTTCTGCTATTCAAGAAATGAGAGCAGTTGCAAACAATATAGCTACTCTAGATAGTCTGATTGGTAGACTATTTTTATTTGAGATGAATAAATTTTATAATAGTGTCTTACCATCTATAGAATATGCATTCAAATCTTCTTTAAAGATAAGTAATTCAAGTCATAGACATGCTATTAGAAATGATAGTGAAAGTGATAATGAGGATCAAGGACTTGATGAGATTGAAGCACTAATGGCAAGAAGATTGCAGAGAGGCAAGAGTAGATACAAAGGTAAATTACCACTTGTATGTTTCAATTTCAAGGAGGTTGGACACTTTGCTGCAAGATGTCCAAATAGAAGAAAAGATGATAGAGGTAATGACAGATCATACGAGGAGAAGTTTGGTAGAGGTGATAAAAAAGATTACCAAAGCAACTGACAATCTGACAAAAGAGATACCTGAGACTACAAGGACAAAGGGAAGAAAGCTTGTTACCTAGCTAAGAACAGAGCTGATGACACTGACATCGAATCGAAAGAAGACATTGAGATGGTATTTGTAGCCATGAAGGATGATTTAGACAAAGAAGAAGAAAGGTATGTAGAAACTGTACTCATATCTTAAGTTAGTAAGAATGATATTTGGATCATAGATAGTGGCTGCACTCACCATATGACCAGTGATAAACAAAATTTTGAGACTTTTGAATACTACAATGGTGGTTTAGTAAGAATGAGAAATGATACACCTTGTCCAGTTGAAGGTTAATGTTAAATAACTTGGTCAAATGTGAAAATGCTTACTGGGTAAAAGGACTAAATTATAATTTGTTAAGTGTTTCATAGCTGAACACTTCAGGTCACAAAGTAGCATTTGAAAATAAGAAGGCAAAGATCTTCAATGAATCAGGAAGGTTGATTGGAACCGATGAGCAGACAAAAGGTAACCTTTTCTATCTTGATGACATTAACACCACTTGTTTAATGGATAGAAACAAAGACATATGCTTGTGGCACAAAAGATTGTGTCATGTGAATTTTGAAAACATGATAAAGATAAGAAACAAAAGGAATGTCAGAGGCTTACCGAGCATGACTAAGCCCCAACATATCATGTGCAAGAATTATTAAAAAGGTAAGATGACAAAGTCTAGTTTCAAGAGTAAAACCATACATCTAATGCAATTCTAGAATTAGTCCATACAGATCTATGTGGACCCATGAGGACAAAGAGATACTATGGAGATAGGTATTTTATTCTCTTTATTGATGATTATTCTAGAATGATGACAGTCATGTTCTTAAAAGATAAATCAGAAGCATTTAAGGTGTTTAAATGGTATAAGGCTATGGTAGAAAAACAAAGTGAAAAAATCAAAATTCTTAAGGTCAGATAGAGGAGGGGAATTTACTTCAGATGAATTCATTAACTATTGCAATGAGCATTGAATTAAAAGACAGGTTTCTGCACCGAGAACACCACAGTAAAATGGAATTGCTGAAAGGAGAAACATATCAATTGTTGACTATGCAAGAACATTGATGATTGAGAAAAACATCACTCAAAATTTCTGGAGGGAAGCTGTCAGTACTGCTGCCTACACATTAAACATAGTAAAATTGAAGAAGGACACAAAGAAGACACCCTATGAGCTTTGGTATGGTCATACACCCAATGTAAGTTACTTCAGAATATTTTGAAGTCAATGTTATATTTTGAAGGATGATAGAAATGGAAAACTTGACTCCAAAAGTGAAGAAGGTATCTTTCTAGGGTACTCAACCTAAAACAAGGCTTATAAATGTCTTAACAAGTCATCTAACAAAATCATTGAAAGTGCAAATGTGAAAATAGATGAATTTGCAGAAAAGAATGATAAGGAAAGCATAAAAGAACTAGAGGACTACAATATGTTTGTTTATACAGAACCTGACACTCTACCTGAGCAACAGTGTATCACTCCCGTGCAACAAAACATTGCACCCGAGCATCAGGTTGCAATTACCAAAAATTAGGAAAATCCTCAAGATGATGTTCCGAACAATGGAGATCAGAACAAAGGTCAAGAGGATGATTAGAATGTTGAACAAATGGCTGAACTGAAACTTGCCAAGTATGTCAGAAGACATCATCCACAAAATAAAATCATAGGAGACAAGAAGGCTGGAACAAGAACAAGAAGTAAGTCACTAAACACCAGATGTTTACTTTGTGATTTTGAGCCTAAATATGTTAATACTGCACTTGAGAATGAAGAATGGGTCAGTGCTATGAATGAAGAAATAGAACAGATTGAGAAGAACAATACATGGACACTAGTACTGAGACCAGATGACAAAAATGTCATCGGTACCAAATGGATATTCAGAAACAAGATGAATGATAATGGGGAAGTCATAAAAAACAAAGCAAGGTTAGTATGCAAGGGATATGCACAAGAAGAAGGTATTGATTATGGAGAGACCTTTGCACCCGTTGCTAGACTGGAAGGAGTTAGAATCTTACTTTCTTATGCTGCATTCAAAGGATTCAAGGTATACTAGATGGATGCCAAATATGCATTCCTAAATGAAATATTGGAAGAAGAGGTATACAGTGAACAACCAAAAGTGTTTGTTAATCCAGACAAGATAAACATGGTATGTAGACTACATAAATCCTTGTATGGATTGAAACAAGCACCTAGAGCATGGTATGAAAGAATTCACTCCTATCTCATTAGCATTGAATTTGTAAGAACAAGTGAAAATAGAAATCTATACTTAAAAGAAGATACCGATGGTAATATTCTGATTGCTGAAATTTTTGTTGATGATATCATTTTTGGAGGAAATGAAATATTATGCAAGTCCTTTGCTAATGAAATGAGAAAGGAATTTGAAATTTCTATAATTGGTGAGATCAAATTCTTTCTTGGTCTACAAATTCTTCAACAAGATGCAGGCATATATATCACTCAGTCCAAATACATCAAGGAAGTGCTGAAGATATTCAAGATGGAAGATTACAAACTAGTTGGAATACCTATGGCTACCGAATGTAAGTTGACAAAAGAAGAGAAATCCAATGAGGTAAATTAGACCTTATATAGATCAATGATTGGAAAAATAATGTATGTTGTTCATACCAGACCAGATATAGCACATGTAGTTGGAATAGTTGCAAGATTCTCTGCTAATACCAAAGAATCACATATGACTGTTGTCAAGAGAATTCTAAGATATCTGAAGGACACTGAGGACTATGGCTTATGGTATAAAAGAGAAGGAAAATTTGAGCTACAAGTCTATACAGATGCTGATTGGGCTGGAAACATTGATGACCGAAAGAGAACAACTGGAGGAGCATTCTTCATGGGTGACAGACTTTTCACATGGATCAGCAAGAAGCAAGGATGCATCTCCCAGTCTACTGCAGAAGCAGAGTATGTGGCTACTGCTGAAAATTGCTCCAATATTTCATGGATCAAAAAATTGTTGGAAGGTATGAATATGAAGATTCTTGAACCAGTAATTATCAATTGTGATAACACCAGTGCAATTAACATTTTAAAGAATCCAGTCATGCATGCTAAGACTAAGCATATTCTATCAAGTATCACTATTTGAGAGAAAAAGTGAAAGCAAAGAAGGTGATATTGGAATATGTTAAATCAAAGGAACAATTAGCTGACATATTCACCAAGCCATTACCGAAGGATACATTTGAGTACCTGAGACAGAGACTAGGGGTCCAACCCTTGTCTATCGGCCAGTAAGCTGACTAGAAGGATGCATCAACTTACACATAATATGAAGATCATTCAAGTTGATGCAGACACTGAGATAGACAACAACATATACATCTGTACATAGCAAGGTACAAGTATGCACCAAATACTAGAGACATTGTATTGCTGATGGATAGAGAAATTCAAGGAATATATTATATAAAGGGATGGAACATGGAATAGATGATTTTTGTTTAGCATTGTTGTCAAAGGGAGAGAATATATCATTATCAAAAGGATCAGAAGGGAGATATTATTTCATTAACATCAGAAGGAGAGATTTGGGAGAGATTATATCATTAATCATAAAAGATTATATCATTACCCATGAAGAGAAGTTCCTGAGAATCAGAAGGAAGAGTTAATCAATACTCAAAGGGAGAGAAATTGATTACATATGAAATATCTATCTAAGGGAGAGAAGTAACAAAGGGAGAGAGTTCATACAAAGAGAAAAATTGTTGTCAAAGGAAAAAGAGATTATCAAGAGAAGGAACAGTCAAGGTAGTGCACATATTAGAACAGAGATATCAGATGATACATCTATTTAGTAAAGGGATTGAAGATTGAAGATGATCATTCTGTAAGAACAAATCAAAGCTATTTTTGAGCTTACCGAAAGCTAGACATTTGTAATAATTACATTAGGAAATCTTAATCAAACTGTTATATTTCATAATGTATTAGTGATAGTATAGTATGATAATGTAGTGTGTTTCCATCAATGCCAAAGGGAGAGATTGAGGACATGTAACTGATTGAATGTTTGAAGATGTTAAGTTGATCACCGAAATGCAAAAAGATAATGCAAGACATTAAATCAGTTAATGGGTTGTATTTTCATTGATGTCAACTTGATATAATCTCATCGATTATAATCAAAGTGCCAAAGACTTCAGAGAATTAGAGAGAAAAATATTATGCTTTCGATAATGCATAAAAGAAAAGCATTCACCATGTGACTTCAAACACCGACGGCTAGTAGAACCCGACGGACAGAGATCACCAAAAGTCAATTCATAGTGATGCTTGAGCAAGAACACTGATGATCATTACCGACAAGCAGAATCACAAGAATAACTGACAGATAGAATCATAGTGTAAACCGACGGAGAAGCCCGAGGAGAACTAGAGTGTTGACCGAAGCTTTCAAAGAGTTAAAACAATGAAATTAAATTAAGTTCAGAAATAATAAAATATCTTGTTGGCAGAGCTAAATATGGACTTAACTGGTAGTTATCATTGTTTTCATCGACAAGATAAAGCCAGAGATAAGTAAAGGATTTAAAGCTATTTTGTCTAGTTGGCAAGAATATCTCTGCGAGACAAAATATGATTTTTGCTTTAAATCTAATTGGCTAAGATTGCGGATCATGCCAAGATCAAGAAAATCAAGAACCTAACAATGGTGATATCATGTCTATAAATGAGACAACTTAATTAATTACGAATATAGGGTGATTGAATGAAAAAGAGGATGCTAAAGAGAAAATGATGAAGAGCAACTTCATATAGTCCTAATCAATCAAGTTGAGGAAAGAGCTAAAGTTTTCTGCGGACACCGAGCAACAGAGCACAACATCATCGAGCAGATCAAAAGTGGAGCAAAGGTATTAAAAGGACATATTGACCAAATTAGTTTTATGAGCTTACAATAGATCTAAAAATCTACAAGTATAAGTTGTATATGTGAACAGATCATACTATTTTAGTTTAACCATTGATTCAGAAAGTCTCTTAACTGAGTGGGATTTAAAGATCCTTTCTATATTGAGATACATCCCAAGGAGTATCAAAAAGTTTGATCATGAAGATAGCATGAGATGCCAGATACCTATTGACATGCCAAGAGTGTGTTTGATCAGGGGAGGTAGCATAAAGATGCTCGATATCAAGTGACAAACTAAAATTTTAAATCCTCTAACAAGGTCATACCTAACAATGTGTTTTTAACCTTTGACAGGGTTGGCTCTTCACCGATCTCACTTCAAAAGAGTGAAAATTTTGGGTTACCGGTCCCAAGTGGTTTTTCCCTTAACAGGGTTTCCACGTTAAAAATCCATGTGTCACTGTGTTTATGAGTCATTACTTTACTATTTTTCATTATACATAGCTTAACTGGATTGATTAGTATACTCTAGATAATTTACTATCTTTTAGTAAATTAATAGACTTCTATTCAGTAAACATACAAAAAAAGTTTAACAAAGCATTCCAAGCAGTAGTAATTTGATAATTGTATTTGAAGGCATTCATCTTATAGGACTAAAGATAACTAGAGGCTTAATATTGTGGTACTAAGTTTTTGGGTTGATTATTGGAATACTTTTGAGGCCACTAATTCACCCCCCCTCTCAGTTATTACTAACACTACACACACAAATCTTTGATTTGATGATATAACTATCAATGCTCAAGCCCTAAGCTGACCACCGCCCTAAATCTCACCTAACACATTTGAAATCACCTTTCAATCTTTGCGCTCAAAGAAATTGTGCCAAATCATACATCCCAATATAAAAAAAACTTCTCTTCCAAACAAGTCGGTCACATGATAGACTCATACAATTAATTTTATCAATAATAGTCAAACATATTTTGACCAAATCAGCCTTCATCCTGATAAAATATCTACCTCGATAAATGTACAACCAACACATCACCACAAATGAATTGGGACACATCATCATGATAACTGGAACACGCATGATTCATCGCAACTCGATCACTGATCGCCAAATGAAGATCTACCATTGGTATCTCAAGAACATTGTCACCTTTCATTGGAACAACTTATGAAACCTCAAAACATGCTTACCGATCATCCAAATCAGTTGCGGTTAAAACCATGAACTCAATGTATCAACAACACAATGATATGATTGCATCACCTAGCACATTATATATTTGATAAATCGATCAAATCACTCATTGCTAGTCATAGATTGTTTTAGCAGTTGCCCTGTCATAATTTAATTAAACATAAATGACTCAAACAATACATTCAACAGGTGCGATCATACAATTATCCTCTAAAGACCCTCTCAAGTCTCCCTTAAGAATCGTGACCACTGAAACCACTTGAAACACACTATTCATCCTTCTCAAATATAAGAAAACATACTAAGAACACTAAGGTGACATCAATGACAACACAATAAATAATCATCACAACACCAAATATGTACCATCACATCGTCAGTTATGCCAACATAACTTTCCTTGTATGCCCTAACTATAATACAAATAAATACCAATTTGTGGTACAAGCTCTTTTCTTTCCTCTTGTATCGTATAACCCTAATCTTGAGAACCTAATGTGCGCACATGTAGTCTTGGGAGAATGGTTTTTTAATATTTACAGCTACTTAAAGTCTTATAAATTTCTTGACGACTCTCTTAAAAAATACTCGTGTTCAAATTTGAAATTTTTCTGCTTGATACATAATCCCATCTAATATTCTCTATCACAGATCCTATAATGGTCTTCTTCTAGGGTGCCTTACTAAGGTTAAAAAACCCCTTGCCCTTTGGGAATCCCATTCCATCTCTACAGGTGGGCATGTTGGTAGTAAATTCTTAGTATACAAGCTAATCCACATGAGATATTATTTTTAAATGATGAAACAAGATGCATTTTCCTTTGTCAAGAAGTTTCACCAATGTCAACAATTTAATAACCTGATATGAGCTCTTGCACAAAAACTCCAAACTCATACTTCTCCTTGCCCATTCTAAACTTGGTGCATGTATATCATTAGAGATATATCCCCACCTTCCTCTAAAGGACATACCTTTATCATAATAATTGTAGACTACTTTATGAAGTGGGTTAAAGAAGTCCTGCTAAGATCCAAAACTGCTAAAGCAATTTTTGGCTTTCTTCTAAACAACATCATTTCTTGTTTTGAACTACCCTCTACCATTATCTCTAACAATGGTACTTCAATAAAAAGTAAGGAGGTAAAGTGATTTATTGATAAATTCCACATTTAACATCGATTCTACACCTCACTATCCTTAATCTAATGGCCATGTTGAAGCTTTGGACAAGACCATTAAGTAGATCTTGCATAAAAGCATGAATAAACATGGTAAGGATTGGTATATTCAATTAAGCTACATATTGTGTGCATATTACACAAGTGTTGCACACAAATACTGGTACTATGTCCTACAACCTCATGTATGACATTGAGACTATCATGCCTCTTGAGTTGTTGATCCCTTCTTTGCGATTTTCCCTAAGAGGGTTAGTTGATGATGACACCTATTGTGCTAAACACCTACATCATTTTGATATTGAAGATATCTGCATATTTTCTCTTCTTTATTTCAAAAAGAACATTCACAAGTTCACTAATAGATAAGAAAATGAAACTTAATCAATAAATACAAACACCAAAAAGCATGAAACAAATAACACATAAATTTTCACATGGAAACCCAAATGGGTGAAAACCATGATGGGAATGAAGACCGACAAATAAAGTACTCTTCTGAAGTATGCCCCTATTAGGAGCTTAACCCTATTAGGAGTTTACAAAGACACTGTTAGGTGCCACCCAATTATGGGATTTCCCTCTAGCCCTATTAGGAGCTTTACCCTATTAGGAATGAATCTGTTAGGAGATTTCAAACTCAAGTTAATGAGATACTCTGTTAAGAGATTTACAAATAAGATCTATTAGGATCTACCTGGTTAAGGGATTTACAATAGGAAACCTGTTAGGGTCTTTTGATCTGGAAAATAGAAACTCATTTTCTTGATCGAATCCCCTATAACACATTCATTCAACCATCATATTACTCCAGAATAATTTGTCTTGATCACACCTTCACATCCATGATCTACACACACAAATCTTTGATTTTATGATATAAATATCAATGCTTAAGCCCTAAGCCTACCACTGCCCTAAATCTCACCTAACACATTTGAAATCACCTTTCAATCTTCATGCTCAAAGAGATTGTGTCAAAACACACATTCCAATATAACAAAATTCTCTGCCAAATAGGCCGGCCACATGATAGACTCATACAATTAATTTTATCAATAATAGTAAAACACATTTTGACCAAATCAACCTTCATCCTGATAAAATGTCTACCTTGATCAATGTACAACTAACACATCACCACAAATGAATTAGGACATGTCAACATGAGAACTGGAACACACATGATTCATCATAACTTGATCACTGATCGCCAAATGAAGATCTACCATCAGTAGCTCAAGAACACTGTCACCTTTCCCTATAACAACTTCCAAAACCTCAAAACATGCTTACCGATCATCCAAATCAGTTGTAGTCAAAACCATGAACTCAACACTGTATCAACAACACAATGCTATGATCGTGCCACCTAACACATCATATATTTGATAAACTGATCAAATCACTCATTGCTAGTCATAGACTATTTTAGCAGTTGCCATGTCATAATTTAATCAAACATAACTTACTAAAATAATACATTCAACAATTGTAATCATACAATTATCCTCTAAAGACCCTCTTAGGTGTCCCTTAAGAATCATGACCATTGAAACCACTTGAAACACACTGTTCAACCTTCTCAAATATATGAAAACATACTAAGAACACTAAGGTGAGATCAATGAAAACACAATAACTAATCATCACAATACCAAAACTGTACCATCACATCATTAGTTATGCCAACATATAACTTTCCTTGTACGCCCTTACTATAATACAAATACCAATTTGTGGTACAAGCTCTTTTCTCTCCTCTCGTATCGTATAAGCCTAATCTTGAGAACCTTATGTGTGCACATGTAGTCTTGGGAGAATGGTTTTTTGATATTTACAACTACTTAAAGTCTTATAACTTTCTTGAGGACTCTCTTAAAAAATACTCATGTTCAAATTTGAAAGTTCTAGGCTTGATACATAATCCTATCTAATATTCTCTATCATAGATCCTATAATTGTCTTCTTCTATGGTGCCTTAATAGGGTTAAAAAACCCTTTCCATTGGGGAAGCCCATTCCATCTCTACAGGTGGGCATGCTGGTAGTAAATCCTTAATATACAAGCTAATCCACATGACATATTGTTTGTAAATGATGAAATAAGATTCATTTTCCTTTGTCAAGAAGTTTCACCAATGTCAAAAATTTAGTAACTTGATACGAGCTATTGCACAAGAAATCCAAACTCATACTTCTCCCTTCCCATTCTAAACTTGGTGCATGTATATCATTAGAGATATATCTCCACCTACCTCTAAAGGACATACCTTTATCATAATAATTGTAGACTACTTTATGAAGTGGGTCAAAGAAGTCCTGCTAAGATCCACAACCACAAAAGTAATTTGTGGATTTCTTCTAAACAACATCATTTCTTGTTTTGAATTACCCTCTACCATTATCTCTAACAATGGTACTTCAGTCAAAAGTAAGGAGGTATAGGGATTTATTGATAAATTCCACATTTAACATCAATTCTACACCTCACTATCCTCAATCTAATGGCCATGTTGAAGTTTTGGACAAGACCATTAAGTAGATCTTGCATAAAAGCATAAATACGCATGGTAAGGATTATTATATTTAATTAACCTACATATTGTGTACATATCACACAAGTGTTGCACACAAATACTGGTACTATGTCCTACAACCTCATGTATGGAATTGAGTCCATCATATCTCTTGAGTTTTCAATCCCTTCTTTGTGAGTTTCCCTAAGAGGGTTAGTTGATGATGACACCTATTGTGCTAAACACCTACATCATTTTGACTTACTTGATGAATGCCACCTCTAGGCCCTTTAATACCTTCAAGCTTATGAAAAATCTTTATCTAATCAATTTTCATTTATGGTGACTGATTAGGCAAGTAGTGTACACTTTTCTGTAATTTGTGGGGTTGGGGGCAACGACCTGAATTTGTTTTTGTTAACTCATTAAGAATTTTTTGGGTTGACTCAATGACCATTTCTGTGGGTTGAATAATCAACCATTTCCCTAGGTTGACCCATGAAGCAAGTTTTAGGGTTAGGGTTTTTTTCTATAAGAAAAATGGTGTTAGGGTTATGGCTTGTTAGAGTGAAGAAGGATTGTAGTATTTACGACAGTATTAAGCTGCAAGGGATCGTTGGTTGTAATCAGCTGAAATTAATGAATAATAAAATTAGACTCTCTATTTGGTAGATGTAGCCCAATATTGGGTGAGCCACGTTAAATATGTATCTTCTTGTTCTACTTATATGTGCTTTATTCCTTTGCATTATTGGTTATATTTACATGTAATTGTTAGATTCGTGTCTTCTAATCCTAACAAGTGGTATCAAAGCAAGTTTTTTTTAGTTATCCTCTATAGGAAGGTCTCACGGTTGAGTGGGAGTAATGACAGATGAGGGTAAGTTGAAGGTTGAGAAGTTTAATGAGAAGATATTTCAGTTATGGAAAATGCAGATGGAAGACTGTCTACATTAGAAGGATTTATGGTCGCCATTAGGAGGAATAAGCAAGAAAGTCACAACTATGTCTCAGGAGGATTGCAATATTTTGCATAGAAAGACACTTGGCATTATTCATTTATGTCTGGCACAATCAGTGGCATTTAATATTGCAAAAGCAAATACAACTGAAGAGTTGATGAAAAACCTAGAAAATTTATATGAAAAGCCTTATGCTTCTAATAAGGTATTTCTTATGAAGCATTTATTTAATATGAAAATTCTTGAAGGTGGGTCAATTGTTGATCATTTAAATGAGTTTAATACAATTACTAGTCAATTATCTTCTATTAATGTCAATTTTAATGAAGAAATTAGGGCTCTTTTGATTATGTGTTGTTTTCTTGAAAGATGGAATGGATTGGTAATGGTTGTTAGTAACTCTGTTTATGATTTAAAAACCCTAAAATTTGATGATTTTGTTGGTGTTATTCCGAGTGAGGAAATTCATAGGAAAGGCTCAGGTGGATCCACATCAGGTGGTGTTTTGAATGTAGAAAGTAGAGGCATATCAAAGGAGAGAGAAATTTTTTTTGGAATTCATGGGAAATGATGAGGAAAATCAAAGGGAAAGAGGTCTCAATCCAGAGGACCAAACAATTGCTGGTACTGTGGGAAACTAGGTCATAGGAAGAAAGATTGATAGTCTCAAAAGAATAAAGAAGGAGACAAACAAGAAGGCAATAAAGAGGAAAATGTGGTAAGAAATAAATATTAAGAGGATGTTTTTATTCTTTCCCTAGAAAATGTTGATGATTCATGGGTTCTAGATTCAGGGGCCTCATTTCATGCTACACCCAATAAAGTTATTTTCTTGATTATTTCCAAGGGGATTTTGGGCTAGTCTATTTGGGAGATAATGAAACCTGTCAAATTGTTGGGAAGGGAAGAATTAATATTACATTGTAGAATGATAGTCATTGGTTCCTACAAGAGGTAAGGCACATTCCAAGGCTGAGTAGGAATTTAATTTCAATAGGGCAGCTAGGTGATGAAGGTTTGTTAGAATAGGAAAAACCCTATTCTCCCAAGAACACCTGCATGCAAACCTGTCACATGGAAGAAGCAAGATATAGAAGACTGCAGAAGCTATGGAGGCCAAAAAGCCAGAAGAGACATCGTATGCAAAAAGAAAACAATATATTAACAATATGTTTCTAGATTACAATGAGATGTGAAAAAACTCGTTATGAAAAACAAAGAGGTGAATCCTTATAAAAGGAATCACGAAATCCTAAAAGGGAAAACCTAAGGTTAGCTTAAGCAACTAGAGTGAATAGGTGAGTTAGTAATTAGATCATAATGATTTAATTAATAACCCGAGAGACTATTACTCTAACAAGTTGCACAGTTACTTTTAATGATAAAAATTGGAAGGTTTCAAAAGGTTCCTTAGTAGTAGAAAAAGGTGTGATAGTAGGCACCTTATATATTTGTATAGGTCATACTGTTCCTTCTACTTTAATTGTCATAGAGAAAATTCAATGTTTAGGAACAATTGTTGTAGTTGAGTAGGTAGAACATGAAACAATCACTGTAGATTCTAAAATGACACTATGACACAACAAACTTGGGCACATGAGTGAAAACAATATGAAATTAATTCATTCAAAGAAATTCTTACTAGGCCTAAAATGTGTCAATATGGATTTATGTGAAAGTTGTGTGTATGGAGAAACAAAAGAGAGTTAGTTTTATAAAGGGTGAGAAGGAAAAGAAAGATGAAAAAATGGAGCTTGTACATGCAGATGTATGGGGACCAACTTAGGTATCTTCCCTTGGTGGCTATCTATACTATGTTATATTCATTGATGATGCAACTACGAAAGTATGGAATTATTTCCTCAGAAAGAAATCTGATGTATTTGAAACTTTTAAAAATTGGAAAATCTTGGTTGAGAACGAGACTTGTAAAAGACTAAAATGTCTCAGATCTAATAATGGTGGTGAGGACTGCAGCAAATAATTTGAAGATTATTGTTCCTCTAATGGTATTCGTAGGCAGAAAATAGGTCCAAGGAATCCCTAAGAAAATGGAGTGGCTAAACACATGAATAAGACAATAAATGAGTGTGCAAGGACTATTAGGTTGCATGATGGACTGCCCTTAAATATGCAGGCAGAGGCTGTAAGCACTACTATTTATTTAATTAATAGATGTCCCTCTACTCATTTGGGCTGTGGTATTCTAGAGGAATCATGTACATGTAAGAAGGTGAGTTATTCTTGTCTCTAAACCTTTGGTTGTGAAGCATTTGCACATATAAATTATGAAAATAGAACCAAGCTGGAAGATAAATCAACGAAATGTGTATTTTTTGGATATGGAAATGATTAATTTGGTTGTAGACTTTGGGATTTTGAGAATCATAAAATTGTAAGAAGTAGGTATGTCATATTCAATGGGAAAGTGTTGTACAAAGATCAGTTGCATCAACATCAGAAGAAAGAAAATGATTATGTAGTGCTGGATGATACTCTTAAAGATGATGTTCCAGTGGTTCCTCATGCTCCGCAACAACATCAACAACAAATACCACAAACCCTAATGAATGTTAGAGATCTTCATGGATAAGTAGACCTCCTGACAGTTTCTCTCCCTATTTGTATTCTTTTTTATTGGCTGATGTTGGTGAACCAGAATGTTATGATGACGCTATGTAGCTAGAGACCAAGGTTCAGTGGGAGGATGGAATGACATAAGAAATGGAATCCTTGCCAAAAAATCAAACTTGGGAATTATGCAAGTTGCCTGTAGATAAAAAGGCTTTACAAAATAAACGGGTTTATAGGTTGAAAGAGGAAAATGGAGGTAAGAAATGATTTATAGCTAGGTTAATTGTAAAGGGATTTGCACACAAAAAGGCATTGATTTTTCTGAAATCCTTTCTCTGGTTGTTAAGATGACTTCTCTTTGTATTGTTTTAAGTATTGTGGTTGCTGAAGATTTGCATTTGAAATAGCTAGATGTGAAAAATACCTTTCTCCATGGTGATTTGGAGGAGGAGATATAAATGGAACAACCCCAAGGATTTGAGGTCACATGTAAGGAGAAGTTAGTGTGCATATTAAAGAAGACTTTATATGGATTGAAACAAGCACCTTGACAATGGTACTTAAAATTGGATAGTTTTATGTCTGAGCATGACTTCAGCAGGTGTAATTCTGACCATTGTGTTTATTTTAAGAGGTTGGATAATGATAGCTATAACATTTTATGTTTATATGTTGATGACATGCTTGTAGCTGGGTCTAACATGGATCACATAAGAGAGTTAAATCAACAGTTAGAAAAATCATTTTCTATGAAGGATTTGGGGGAAAAAAAAATCCTTGGTATGAACATTTGTAGAGATAGGCAAAACAAAAAAATGACTTTATCTCAAGCTGAGTATGTTGAAAAGGTGTTGCAGAGATTCTCCATGGAGAATGCAAAATTTGTCAGCACACCATTTCCTAGTCATTTTAAATTGACTAAGGAGATATGTCCAAAGACACAAGAAGAGGAAGAAAAAATGTCTAAGGTACCCTATTCCTCAGCTATAGGCATTTTAATGTATGTCATGGTATGCACTAGACCTGATATTGCACATGCAGTGGGAGTTGTTAATAGGTATATGAGTCATCCTAGAGTTGAGCATTGGAATGCGGTAAAATGGATTCTCAGATACTTGAGAGGTATATCCAACAAATGTTTATGTTTTGGGGGCTCTAGTATTGATTTAAAAGGATATGTTGACTCAGATTTGGTAGGAGACATTGATACCAGGTTAAGTACACCAGGATATGTTTTTACTGTTGGTGAGACATCTGTGAGTTGGATCTCCAGGTTGCAAAAGGTGGTTGCTTTATCCAACACAGAGGCAAAGTATGTAGCTGGACCATAGGCAAGAAAGGAGATGATATGGCTGCAGTTTTTAATGGAATAATTGGGAAGAATATAGGTTAAAATTTATTTGTTTACGTATAGCCAGAGTGTCATTCATCTTGCAAAGAATTCTGCCTTGCATTCAAAGACAAAACACATACAGTTGAGGTATCACTACATTCAGTTGGTAATGGATTGTTAAGGCTGGAAAAGATAAATATAGATGAAAATCTAGTGAATATGTTTACAAAGGTAGTGACAAGGGAGAAGCTGAACTCCTTTTCAACTTCGGTTGGTCTTCATGACTAAAACTATAAAATAGAACAACAGAGTCCAAGGTGTTTCTTTCAAGTGGGAGCTACAGGGGTAGTAGTATTGCTATAGGATTAGTCTCCAAGTGGGAGATTATTTAGTGTGGAGCCTGATCAGTCTCCAAGAGGGAGAATGTTGGTTTGTGGTAATTGATTAGGCAAGTACTATACACTTTTCTATAATTCGCGGTGTTTAGGGTAATGACCCAAACTTTTTTTGGTTAACTCGTCAAGCATTTTTTGGGTTGACTCATCAACCATTTCCCTAGGTTGACTTGCCAAGCATTTCCCTAGGTTGACCCATCAAGAAAGTTTTAGGGTTAGGGTTTTTTCTATAAGAAAAACAATGTTAGGGTTATGGCTTGTTATGAAGAAGAAATGTAGTATTTGTGGCTGTATTGAGCTGCAAGGTATTGCTAGTTGTAATTAGTTGAAATTAATAAATAATAATATTGGACTCTCTGTTTGGTGGATGTAGCCCAAGATGGGTGAACCACGTTAAATTTGTGTCTTCTTGTTCTACTTATGTGTTCTTTATTACTTTGCACTATTGGTTAAATTTTCATGTAACTTTTAGATTCTTGTCTTCTAATCCTAATAAGAAATACAATCAAAATATTATTTCTTGAGCTTTTAAAATATGTGATCTCATTATTTATGAGAACTAGAGAAATGAAAATGCACCTCTCGGCCAAAGGGGGAATTTTTTCCCAAATTGGATAGGTCCTTACATCATCACCTCTATCTATGGTTCTATCACTTATGGTCTATGTGAAATGGATGGTAGGATATTAAAGGAACCTATAAATTCCATGCACTTTTATTGATACTATGCATATGCTCTTCCTATGCATCATCTACATGATCCATAGTGTTACCACATTAGGATAATTATGTTATGACATTTTGATATTAACACATTCTAATATTTTTTATTTATTTTTATAATGTGTACCTGTGTATGGTAAAGCTTTTTTACTAGGATTTAGTCATACATGTGTGTGTAATCTTGTTATATGCATACTATAAGACTAACATCTATATCAATCTATATTATTAGATCATCATTGTATTTAATTAAGAATGTGCAAATATTTGGAACATAAATTAGGATGACATCTAATCAAATCATATATCATAAAAAATCCATAACATCCTTGAAATAAAAAGCATATATTGACAAGAGAACATAATGGCCAAAGCAAAATATATGTATGTAGATCATTAATGTATAAGTGTCAATGTACATGTGTCATATCACTACAAACACACTTGATGTTTGTCTACGTGTATATAACCATACATATAAAAAATAAGTTATACATCATCAAATCTAACAATACATCTCTATCTGCATCAATAATGCATATACAATCTCATGACCCACCTGATGCATGGGTCATTGAGCCTATTGTTGCTAGTGTATCTGGGTCCTAATGTGGTTTCTGCCTAATTGAAATATACTACAAATGAGTAATTGAGGCACTCTAAGTGCACAACCCCCTCAACTCCCCTCCCATCTCAGTGATGGTCTCCCTCTGGAAAACTATGTGCTCCACCTAGGCTACTAACTCATTCCAAAGGGCCTCCTCCTGATGTCTCGTAGTTGAAAAGTCATAAATCAATTGGTGCATTAATGAGTGGTCAAGGTCACCAATAGAACCACTCTAAGCCACATAAATATACTTTTGGAGGTCACTAACCTGAATCTGCAAGGTGTTACATGATTTCTCAATACTCTATGCTTGTATCATTGCTCAGTCTTGATCTATGAGGGCTTGGTCCCACTCTACAAGAATGATCTGCAACTTAGTAATGGTCTCGTCCCTTTTCCATTTCATGGTGGTCAATTGTGCCTCTTGTTGTACAAGATTAACTATGCTTCCTCATAGCCCATCCTAAAAAGTGCTATAGGCTCGAATAGGCCCACGTGTCTACCAACTAACTGATGTAGCTTGTATAAATCAAGGATGGGGCCCCGATTAGAAATGTATAGGACAATCTCTGTGTCTTCCTACTATATGAATCCAAGCTACTATTCCACACCCTCTACACACACACACACACACACACACACACACACACACACACACACACACACACACACACACACACACACACACACACAGAGAGAGAGAGAGAGAGAGAGAGAGAGAGAGAGAGAGAGAG
>MU223245.1:1353154-1371828 GCA_018584345.1 Thuja plicata
GAGAGAGAGAGAGAGAGAGAGAGAGAGAGAGAGAGAGAGAGAGAGAGAGAGAGAGATCATATCAGTATTTTCATCATCATAATCATCTATCTATTATATCAAATACTATATCTACACCATAAACAAAATCTCATGTATACCAAGATTTTAAGTCTACTAATCTGGATCTGGTGGTGGCACTCTATTTCTCGATACTCTTAGAGTCTCCCTAGGAATCGTAGAACAAACTTGTAACTAAAAATGTTGTGGTGACATAGGAACCGATGAACATAGTATAGGTGGACACATATAAATACTTAGGAAACAACTAGTGAAACCACCCTTTGTTGCTACCTCGACCTCTAACCCTCTTCTCGTTGCTACTGAGAAATCCTATACAGACTCCTTGGAATTTTCAAATATGGGATTTGTTATGGGATCTACGATTCCCCCTCCTCCTAATTTGGACCTAGTGGTCTTGGGTATCCCCCACATGCATCTATGGGAAAGATGGAGGCATGACCTACAACAACCCACCAAGTTGCAAAATCGTCCATGAAGTTGACATCATCAATGTCTACCATGGATGAAAGGTCATCATCATTTCTCTCTAGTTGGATCTTAGGCATATCATCTATGGTAGGGTGTGGGAGGTCCTATAGCTAGGAAAAAATCCTGGATAACTTTACTATGATAAACTGAAAATAGGGATGTATTCACTAGGATGGACAAATAAATTTAGGAATACTCACACCTATCTTTGTTTCATCACATTGGAAGGAAGTTCGATCCACTAGGTTCGAAGAGGCCCAATTTCTAAGAGGATGCATGCATTCCTTCACTATTGAGTTGAAATATGACTATGCAAAGTAGAAATGAAAGATGCAAGGATGGAAGGAGAAATGAAGTATTTAAGCATGCAGACAAATCTAAACTGTAAATCCAATTTCGTAAACAAATGCAAAAAATAGAATAGGAGCTGACATGTGATCTAAATTTCAATCCAAAATAGATGGTATGGGACATATTTTAGGGTCAGGGGTGAGTAGGAAGTATGGGGTGAGTTTGTATCACTTTATAATAGACAAATTATGATGAAACTTCAGTCAACTGTAGCTCTCTATAAAACTTTTCTATCATTGTCTCCACATTTGCACCTCTTGTCACCTGTACAAAGAAAATGGGAAATAGGTTGAGGAAAATAGGTTTGCCTTGGTCAAATCCCTATTTAGAAATCAAACTTGAAGTTGAATTAAAATGCTTGAAAAAGGGAAGTGTGTTGTTAGTAGCAGAGGCTTGATAAAATGCAATACCTTCAAAAATATTCATTTTGTTGAATCACTTATGGAGATGATTGAAAATGATCTTTGATGTTGTCTTGACCTTGGTTATAGGATAAGAAGAACATGGATGCCTTCACATATGATTTTGTATATACATTGATACTTGTCTTCCATTCTTAATTCTTGAACTATATAAAATATCAATGTGAATATATTACCTTGACTGTTCCTTGGGTTGAAAAGTTGAGTGCTCGATTGCTTGAAATGGATAGCATAATTTAAGATTAGATTGGATTCACAATGGATCTAAAAATTAGGGAGCTAGGATTGCTTTTAGATATCACTTAGCTAATTTGGAGCCCAAAACTCGAAGAATGACAACTTTGATTAAAGATTCCACTAAAAACCCAAGATCAATTTCAAATTCAAATTTGGGCACAAGCTACAAAGTATGAGGCAAGTTTCTAGGTATGAGGAAAATAAAACTCACCCTATACTAATCAAATCACCCTAAATAGGCAATTTTAGGCTCAATTTTAAGTTAGGAGTCCATAAGGATATTGCGATTCCAACAATATACATGAAGTCAAGGTTTGAAATTGAGATAAATGTAAAAGGTTGCCCATAATGAAATAGGGTCTATGTTTTTGAACAACCTTGGATAATTGGGAGGGGGGTGAATAATTTATCCCAATATATTTTAAGACTTTAACTATACTGGTAACAATGTTAATTCAAACAGATCATTAATAAACTGATAAACATAAAAGAACAAAAGAAACACTATGCACAATGAACACTAGATTTACGTGGAAACCCAAGGTGGGAAAAACCAAGGAGAAGCTAATTATCATGAACCAGAACAATAGTTAAGGTGAATTTTACAATGCTCACTATAGGTAAGACTCATTGCTAGTCGGGCTAACTACCCTTAATACAAAAACAACTATCATAGCTAATACAAAAAGTGATCTTATAAACAAAACTTGAATTGGTGAAATTGCATCTATATGTGTATGAATTCAGTTCCAGTGAATAGCACTATCACTGTCAACAATGAATACAAACTAAGATCTTATGTTAGTCTATAATACACTTCTGCAAAACCTTTTTGACACCAACTCTACTCTTTCATCAGTATTATCCTTTGCCTTGATTATTTAGTTTTCACACTTCGCCACAAAGTCATACTTCACATCATACCATCTTCAACATTTTCACATCATACACATACTTGGATCCAAAAGATGTTCTCTATATATATACACATATGATGAACTTAAAAACATATGTCAGCCTAGCAAAACATGTCAACTTGAATGTAAAATTAGTATCTTGAGATATATAATGAAGATCAACACACTAGAACTAGACCTTAAAGATAGGTCACACATATGAGAGAGTCATACCACACTACCATAGGACCCAAAGATAGGTCTTATATATGATAACCACATTACATAGCTTAAGAATTGAAAGATTATATATTCTAGGACTGATGTGAATTCCACAACCAAGACCATGTCTTGATAACCACAAAATTTAGTACCAACTAAAGAATAAAACTAGGAAGAAATGGTCCAAAAATTGAATACAACTGTTATACCAAAATTCTTCACACACTGCATGAATGAACAAATACCAAAGGATACTCGGAAATAAATTTGAATATAGCATCCATCAAAACTTCATCCACAAGATAACCAAAAAGACATATCATCATTACCAAATCAAGGATAACCATCCACAAAATATGTTATCATATAATATTACATAAGATAGATCAATTTTGTTCACCACTCAGAGCACAACCAATCGGTACACTAGTTTTGACATCAATGACAACAATGGAAACAACAATATCTCAACATATGTATGTGAGAGGAAATAATTAAAGAGGAACATATATAATTAAGGGCCTTCATAGAAATAAAATCCATAGAGGACTCAAATTTAAATATTAATTAATTAATTAATTGCATAGAAAAAAGGGCCAATGATGCATGGAAGCCTTGGACACTAAAATGGGGTCTAACTAAGGGCCAAATTTATACATGATTATAATTTAGGATGCTAAATATGTCCCTCACTATATTAGGAGTATGAACCTACTTCACACTCATGGTAAAGTAGACTAAAGAATAGGAAATAGCCTCTTATCAAGGTAAGAGAGACAATGAAGACACCAAGCCCCCAAGTGACTTAGGTGCTTATTAGTCTAAAATTGAGACAAAAGAAACATCCATAGAGAGAGAAAAAGACATGAAAAAGATAGTATAGTAAGGTTAAACTTACTTTGGGCAATGTGGATAAAGAGAGAGAGAGAAAATGCAAAATATGGAGTTGAGAGGCTAGCAATTTGTGTTATGATAGTCAACCCATGCTAAGGATAACCAAACAAAACATTGCATGCAAGGAATCTTGCTAAAACAAAGTGATAAGATCTCCCCAAGGAAAGCATTTTCTCCAAAGGATTCCACAAATGGAATTGTGTAAAGGAATTACCCCAAGGAAAGCATTGTCTGCAAGAAATTACACAAAGGGATATACTAACTATAGGGTCAATATGCATATGTGATAACTCACATTTATCAAGAATAGTCATAATGAATTGTCCTCATTTCCAAAGGTGGTAGAACTAAGGTAACAATGGAAGTAGAGCACATAAAAGAAATGAAAAAGTCTTTTTTAGTCAATATTACAGAGACCAAAAGATAGATGGTTACTACAATTTTACATCATCACCAAGTAGACAACATAAAGACACATTTATAGAAATAGAACATGCACAACATAACATGTATATGAAATAAGGGAAGCACATTATGAATAAGCAAAAACACTAAAAAAATCCACTGTACAAGAGGAGCTCTTCAAGTGTATCATCCACTAACCCTTCTTGTTGAAAATTTTCTAGGGAAGGTGGACAACATGCAAGAGGAGAAACATGGAGTGTGGTAGATGGAGATACTACATGTTCCAAGCAAGGACCATGCTTTAATGATGAGTCACTTTTTTTGTCACGACGAGAGAGAAATAATGCTTTTGAAAACCTTGTAGATAATTCATGATTAATTTTTATAACCTCATATATATCATCAAAATCATTAGGACCAACATCATTTGTATCATTAACATCATCATCAAGAGTATCTTCATCATATAAATTAATAACAACAGGATCCTTAAAGAAAAAAATTGAATCATGATGCCTAGACAATTTAATTTTCTTAAGTTTGACTTCCTCCCTTAGAGTATGCAAAGGTTGGTCAAAGGGTATCAAATAATCACAAGATGTTTTAGAGGATAAAATGGTTTGGGAAGAAATCTCACAGACCCTTTCATGGCATCTAGGGCAACAGTCATGAGCACATCAATTTCATTTAGTTTTGTTTAATATTTGGGAAGGTTTAGGATTGATGAACATGGGTACCTTTTCTTCCTTAGGAGGAGGAAAAAAAGGAACCTTACTAAGTTGAGAGATAGGGGATACTAATCAATTTTACAAGATATGAGGTGGAATAAAGCATAGATAGGAGGAATGGAAGGTGCAGGAAGAGGTCCAAGACCAAGAAAAGGAGATGGGGCATCCTTAGAGTTGCTCAATTTGGAAATAAATTCATGTTTTATTTTGTAAGATAAGAAGATATGGCCTTGGGGAGTTTGGATGGGTTGATGCATATTAGACAAAAATAAGTCAAGGTCAAAGTTTCCATGAATCACTAATGCTGATAAAAACTATGACTGATCATGATAATTTATCCATCATGGGGAAACTTAATGAACTTGTGGAAAGGAGAAGAAATAGATTTCATGTAAGTTAGCCAAGGGAGTCCAAGTCTCACTTAGAATTGATTGGAATTTGAGATGACAAAAAAGGTGACATCTAAGCACTTTTTACCAACTTCAAGGGGAAGAGTAATTGAACCATGACTACTAGATGCTACATGTGAATCATTAAAGTAGAAAAAATGATCAACGTAAGGACACCATATTTACGTGGAAAACCAAAGGATGGAAAAAACCACGATGAGAATCTAACTCACTATATAAATAATTTGTATTACAATGATTAGGCTCATTGTCTAAACTTGCATAACTAGGGCTCACTGCCTTAGGTAAAGATACAAAAGAATTGTACAACTGAAACTCACTGTTTCAAGACAAGATACAAAAAGATCTGCCAAAAAAATTACTGTCATCTAGCAATACAAATCTCATAATAGATTTGAGAAGAATCTCCTGAACATGAATCAATAACACTTGATCTTCTGAATATATTTATTTTAGGCTCAAACTTTTTATCAAAAACAAATTGTCTCATACTATATTTCTTTGGTCTCAAACTTCTGATCAACAACACATAATTCTCTTATTTTTCACACCGATACCACAAATCCACACACAAACACACACCTACCCATGAACTTCATTCCTTAAATATTGTAGGATTTGATGAATAAATCCACAGTTGCTAAGAAACCTGCATGCAAGAACCTGATACAGAAAAGAAGCAGGAAGAGAGAGAAAGAGAAAAACCCAGAAGTTGCTCAGAAAGTGAGAGCAAAAAATGTAATCTGAATTAATGAAAAATAAACTACAAAGTTCAACCTATAAAGGTGAACGAAACCCTAAAATAGGAAAAGCTAGGTTGCACATTAATAATTAATATAAATATTAATTATAATGCACCTAAGAGATAGCTTAAGTAAACTAGAGTAAATGACAACTTAATTAATTAAATGAAAATGATCTAATTAATAAGTGTGAATAGATAATTACTCTAACACCCCCCCTTAAGCGAAGCTCAGGAGGTAAGCTAACCTAGCACAACTATGAAAGCAGGGAAAGATGGGTCTCGGCAATAAGGCCTGATCAGGTACCCACACACAACCAAATCTCTGTAAAGCGGAGAAATAGAGAAAACCACATGGGAAAAACCCTACTCCAATAAGAGATAGAAGAAAAAACTAAAAATAATGGCTCAAGAGACTCTCTCAAAACCATAAGTACAATCAAACCCCCCATGAGAGAGGGATGAGGCACCAAGGCCCCCCTAGAATGATGGAACCCCTGTAGGAATGATCGAACCAATGGAACTCCAATGTGGAAGAAACAGAGGTACAAAGTAACAAGGGAACCCCTGAATGAGCGGTGAAACTAGAAGGCCGAGTTGGTGCTCAAAGGAGAATGAGTGAGACTCCTAGAATGGAATCCCCAATGAAGGTGGGCCAATAGATGGGCTGAATCTGTCAGCTAAGAGGAGATGAACATCCTCGGATATGCCCTCAACAACTGGAGGGGAAAGCTCGATGCAGGGAGTAACCATAACAGGAACTACTGAAGAAGAATCATGCTGAACAAAGGCAGGTGCAACAGAAGGAGGAGGTGGAGAAGCCACAACACTGATCTCAAGAGCAACACAGAAGTTCAGGTAACCCAACTTCTTCTCACTAGGCACTCGTGAAGTAGGAGAGATATCCTCCAACACAGGAGATGGTGACCCAAAATGGGAGAAGTAGTATAGGCGGGTGGCATGATCAACTATCCCTGTAGCAGTAATGTGGCCAGTTGCACGATCTTGAATGTGAAGAGAATCTGTAGTGAACTCAACTGTCTGCTCTGTCCCACTGTGAGTAATCTGATAAATGGAGAGAAGGTTCGATGACAAGAATGGAACACATAGTACATCATGGAATGCACCACCATCGATGTCAATAGAACCCTAACTACACACGGGCATAATAGTATCATTCCCCATCAAGATGTGTGGGGTAGTAGAGGCTGAAAAAGCTGAGAAGGAACTCCAAGAAGATGCCATATGATGAGAAGCACCAAAATCCAATAACTACCTAGAAGAGGGAGCTATAGCAGATGCACATAAGGCATGACCCTTTCTGTTGTCTGACCGATCTGCCTGAGATGATGATGAAGAAGAATAGCGAGAGGAGGAAGATGAAATATCAATGTTTCTCTTATGAAGAAGAGTTGTCAAATCAACAATCTGTTGGGCATATCCATCTACCTTCTTCTGAAAGCACTGAGACTCATCATGATTGAACTTATTGCAATAAGTACACTTGGGTTTGTCTATCTTCAATTTACCCTTAGGTGAAGGAGGTGGGCCAGGGGAATGCTGAGAAGGAGAATCCTTCCAAGAGTCTGTGGATGATGATACCTATTTCTATTCTGGTTTCCGTGGAGATGTGTGAGCAACCAAGGCATGGCTCATAGAACCTGAAGCATCATTCAGCTGTTGAATCTTTGACTGCTCTTGAGTCAACCAATCACAGAAGGCTGCAAATGAAGGCATATTGTGCCTAGGACCCAAGGCATCCATAGTGGAATAGAAAGTGGAGGAGAAAATTTGGGACTCTCCACGAAGCTTGGAGAGTATCAGAAAGATACACTCGTCATCTGATTTGGTCTTCCCACATCCCTGTAAAAGTGATCAGAGAGCATTGAACTTCATCAAGAAGTCCTCAATGGTGGAAACACTATCAGGAGATAAGGATGTCAACTCTGCATCAAGGTGAAGTGCCCAGAATGCATTCACTATGCCAAATAGATCTACAAACTTTCCCCAATAGGTGCGAGAAGTGGTCAACCCATCCAGGTGAAACAGGAGGCTGTCTGAAATGTGCAGTGCAATCAAACCCATGGCCTCATCCATTTTGTTTCTATGCTGAAGGACCTTAAATTAATGCTGCAGAATAGGTTGGTTCTCATCCAGACAGGACCATAATCCATGTTACATGAGTAGCCTGGTCATGTGTGCTTTCTAGGTGTGGTAATTGTGCGGTGTCAACCGGGCCACAGAGGGGTCCGACATTGAGAGAAGAAAAAGATAGAAGTAGAAGGGTCATTTCTGAATTTAAATGATAGAAAGAAAAATCACCCCCCATAATGTATGATTCTATCCCCCATACAACAAAGAAACAATTACTGAAAGCACAAAAAATGAGAAGAAAACCTAGACGCCAGATGTAGAGATGAAGGAAACGGAAGCCTCTACTTCAATGCCAAAAAAGAGAGCTCAAATGGCTGAATTAGTAAATAAGACTAGCATCATCATGTCTAGCTCGGAAACACCTTTCTGGTGATATTTTGTTTTTTGAAAACAGACACTGTATGCTCAAGTTACGACCAAAAAACCAACTGCGCCTCCAAAAAAGAGCTCATTGAAAAAACTAGTCATAGGAAAAAAATTGACGTTCAAATGACTGTCACTATCCATGTGAAAATATTTGACGCCCATCGTGCCTGTTGCTGGAAAAATTTTTCCGATCGCTGAAAAAATGGAAAACGGCTGGAAAAATTTCAAAACTGCCAGAATTTTTTTTTTTCCCGTCGGTGACATCACCAGTGGGCGGCAGGTGGCGGGCCGCCGGCAGAGGTGGAGGCCGGGTGGCTCCTGGGTGGCTCATGGGCGCAACACCATTGGGGGCTATTGTGGTGGCCAGTGGGTGGCACAGGTTGGGCCTGGGTGGTGCGGTGGAGGCCGCTCTGGTAGCCCTAAAAAATGTAAAAAAAACAATTTAAAAAAAAAAAAATTTTTGCCTCGTTTTTCGAGCTGTACGGCTTAAGAAGTCAATTTTTTTTCTCTAGGG
Organism: Thuja plicata; assembly: GCA_018584345.1. Classification (NCBI taxonomy): domain Eukaryota; kingdom Viridiplantae; phylum Streptophyta; class Pinopsida; order Cupressales; family Cupressaceae; genus Thuja; species Thuja plicata. Next base: position 1,362,027 of record MU223245.1, read on the forward strand.
TCACTGTGACCAAAACCAGTGAAGTTTATATGTATTTCGACTCTCCCGAGCCTTCTGAATGCAATGGTGGAGTCTGTTTTTACTCAAATGGCTGTAAAAAATAGTGCCTCCTCCAAAGTGAAGAAGAAACCCCAGAGAAGCTGTGGCTTTTGTCTGTGACTCACGGCTTCAAAAAACCTTCAGACCAGGCAACAGTAGGGAAGCTCTGATACCATGTAGGATTTGATGAATAAATCCACAGTTTCCAAGAAACCTGCATGCAAGAACCTGATACAGAAAAGAAGTAGGAAGAGAGAGAAAGAGAAGAAATCAGAAGTTGCTCAGAAAGTGAGTGAAAAATGTAATATGAATTAATGAAAAAGAAACTACAAAGTTCAACCTATAAAGGTCAATGAAACCCTAAAATAGGAAAATCTAGGTTGCACATTAATAATTAATATAAATATTAATTATAATGCACCTAAGAGATAGCTTAAGTAAACTAGAGTAAAAGACAACTTAATTAATTAAATCAAAATGATCTAATTAATAAGTGTGAATAGATAATTACCCTAACAAATATAAGATAGATCATTAACAAATTTACTGCAAGTTGACCTCAACCAAGATAAATAATATTACGTAAAATAGGTCACCGAACCCAAGATGTATGAAGTAGTCCACCCTTGGAGGAAGAGAGGAAATTTTTTTATATGAATAACATATTCTATGCTAGATGCAATTCTCCACACATCAACCAAGACCATCACCAAAATGTAACGTGTGAATACAAAATTGAAGCTTGTAGAACCAATTGGCCAAGAACATCTTCCGAACCACTTTTGAAGTATGCAAAACTCTACACACCAAAGTGAGACCCAAATTAACATTCCATCCTTAATTGTGAAGTATACCCAAAAAAAAAATGATCCCAAATAAGGTAGCATGTCTGAATACACAAAACATAACATAACTAAACATATTGAGTATAGAACATTAAGACTTACTTGTGAACCACCAATATCACTAGAAACCATATTGTATGAGTAATCATGATCATCATTCTTCACATACTATAACCAATCATATCTAAAGGACACCAACCATACTCCAGATTAGTTTAACAAAACATACTGGACACAATCAATAGAAATATTAGACCAATCAGACCTCAACAAGTTTAACATCAATGAAAAATAACATGCCCTTTTTGAAACACTTGGGATCAAATGTAATGCAAATCTCATGTTTAGGTTTGGATTGGCCAATGATATTAACAAAAAAATTATCCACACTATACATCTCATCAACTTGTATGGAACTAGGTTGACTATGCAGAACAATGTGGGTGGAAGAAGGCAATGAATTGATTTTATCAACCATATTGGTAGAATGGAAAGGAAAAGGATTGGTGTAGATTATCAAGTTATTGTTTGCGGATACAAATTTTTTTTTCCTTTTCATTCACACCCTCAAAAGTTAAGGTATTGGAATATATGAGGTCTTAGATAATATACTTTAAACAATAACACTTTGTAGTAACATGGCAAGGCTAAAAATTATATCAAGGAAAAATGTTTTGCAATCCTGGGAAGCTTGCAATGGTTTGGAAGGGTCAATAGGTTTTCAAGGAGGAAGTTTCAAAACATTATCATTAATGCACTTTAACATGACATTAAGAAAATATTCAAAAAGAGTTGTGAAACAATGAGATGGTTTGAAAATAGATGAAAAAGGAGCCACACCTGATGCAACTTCCATTTGTGCATCAACATTGTTGAGCTTGATGTAACCTTTACTGGTATTTTGGAACTTTTAGGATTATTGGTAAGAGGAATCACTTTTATCAACTAGATCCATTGGAGTGGATGACTCAAACTAGCTCACCTAAAGCTGATAATTATGAAGCATTGCACACAATTGGGTAAAAGAGGTAAAATAAAAAAGTAATATATTATCTCTAATGTATTTTTGCAAATAATAAATGAAAATTCTTTTAATGTACATATCAGGTACATGATAAGAAATTTGAGCGTGCAAATGTTTGAATCTACCAATAAAATCAATCACTTTTTTGTTAACACCTTACTTACAATGAATCAAATCAGTTAAAGAAATTTAAGGCGCAACATTATTTTGAAATTGTTGAATGAAAGCATTTGCAATTGTTTGGAATGATACAATAGAATAAGGAGGAAAAAAACAAAACTATTGTAAGGCCTTATCTCTAAATATCCTAACATGAGTCAAGGGATCACATTTTCCATTGTATGTCTCCAAGTGAGGTATTTCCATGTATTGAGGAATAATGACATGAATGGTGTCATGGTATATGGGCTTTTAAGATCATAATTAGGGATGTTTTATTTGGATTGAGTGATATAAGCAAGTTATTGTTTTTGTAAGGATGAAACACTTTGGACAAGCTTGTTAATGGTTGGTGTAACATAAGAAATAGATATCACTAAAACGTAAGATAGGAAATGGTGTATATTTGAAATGTAGGGGGTAAATAAGATGCTCTCCTTTTATCCTTAGATACACAAATGAAGGATCCAAATTGACTAACCCCAAAGGAAGGATCAATGCATAAATGAATAAATCATTTGGAAATAAGAGCAAAGAAGAAGATCTTAAATACCCGTTTATATATTTGAATGTGTGATAGATCTAGAAAGATTAAGAACTTTAATTGAATTGAATAGGAGAAAGGTACTAACCTTGAAATGTTACAGATCTGAAGAATATTTTTTTTGGGGGTCTGCACTTAGTTTCTAGAAAATTTGAGACCGGATCTGGAATAGAAACGCAAAGACGAACAAAACCCATAAATCTTTTTCTGTTCTGACACAGTTCCAATTTTGACCCTCAAGTCAATGTCACCGTTGACCCATAATTTTTTATTCCAACCTAGGGCATAATCAAGCTCAAAAGTATCTGACAAGAAATCTATTTCTAGATTCTGAAATTTTTTTGAAAAGGGTATCCGAATCTGCACTCTGATCCGCTGTTCCAAACCTGTACCTGCAAGAAAAATGGATTGTTTGTTGGGGGGAGCGGTTCGCCTTAGTCAAACCCTGATTTAGGAATTAACCTTGAAATCAATAATTGAAATAAAGAATTATAGAAAGTAGTAGAAGTAAATCTAATAATGAAGCTATGATATTCAATAGATATGCAATTGTATTCTGAATGTAAACAAGTATGTAAATATGAAAGCTTGGGCTCAATATTAGAAACCATAAACCTCCATGATTGTATGCTTGGAATCCACCTTAAGGAGAGAATGAATGAGTCTTGAGGATGCAAAAATGATCTTTAAGGAATATCACATCACCATGATGGATAGATCTAGGGCTTGAATGATGAATCTTGAATCCTTGAACCAAATCCCTTCAAAGGCTTGAAAGCTTGAGTCCTTGATCTTCAATGGAGAACTTGAATTCTTGAGAGGAAGACTTGAGCACCTTGAAAGATTGAAAACATGTATAACAATGGATGCTTGAAATTTTTTCTTGATGATGGTTAGGCACTAAGTGAGTCTTAGCTTGGATTCTTCTTGCTTAGTTGATGATTCGTACTTCATATCACTTAGAGAAAATGAGAGGAGAAAAATTCCTTATATATGAATCTAGGGCACAATATTATAGAGAGGCCTACATAGGAGAATTAAATTCCAATTAGACCTATATCCCTAGAAGAGGACCTATATTAAATATAATTTAAGAATCATCACTTCGGAACCCAAAACAACCGACCCAGAAGTGGGAAATGAACTTTTAATGATCTCCGGCAGCTGACAAACTTCCAAACTGGAAAGGGGGACCAAGGTCAAGGTTGAGGTTGTCCTTGACCTATGTCAAGGTCGAGGTAGACCTTGACCCAGGGAGTCAGAACCCCTGGAAAATATTCCAAATGGGAGGAAGGTGCCCGGAGAGGCCCAATCAGGGTCCTAAACAGGTAGAGAAGTAGGAGAGGATGCAGAAATGAGGGGACAATATGATGGTGGTCAAAAACACCCCCTAAGGAGAGATAAACATTCTTAACATGGAAGTGCCTCCATTTTAAGATGATACATTAAGCCCCCACTTTAGCGGGAGTATGGAAATTGAACATACTAGCGGTAAAGTTAGAAGAAAGACGTTGGTGGATCACAATGAAGTAGAACATCACTAAGTCAAGGACATGAGCCCCTAGACCAAGGATTCTAACTCAACATACATGCATAAAGATATGAAAGTGTTAGAATAGTCCCAAAGGATAACTGAAGGGGGGTGAATCAGTTATCAGCTATTTTATTTCTTTCCTTCACTTAGATATCAATTAACATAAAGTAAATGCACATTCAGATAACAAAATGGAGAACACAACAATTTTGGTTACGAGGAAATCAAATAGGTAAAAAACCCAGTGGGAATTAGTACCCACAAAGAAATATACTTGTTTATAATAATCCCTGTTAGAAGATCTTCCAGCCCTGTTAGGAGTTGTTCTTTACAATGCAATAAGTATAGTGACCTGGTTAAGGGTCTGACCCTGTTAGGAGTCTTTTACAAGTAACCCTGTTAGGGGTGAGGATTCACTGTCCAAAAGCTCACTACTTCAATGGTGAAGGCTACAACCTTCTGTAAAATAGATATACACTATATCTGATAATGAACTGTAGAGTAGACCTGTTGTCTTGATCAGTTCCAATGTATTATATTCTTCCACTACTTCTTCACATAGATCCTTGATGAATGAAACACAACTGATATTCTTCTCTATCCTTTTTCTATCTTTTTCTTATCATTCACACTTGACATTCATCAAATGAACTACTATAAGTATCTTCTCCAAAGGATGTGATCTTTGTCAGCTCAAGGAGTCCCTTCACTACTTCTTTAGTCGGCCATATCAACCACGCAATTAGATTTGAATCACGCAACTCAAACTAGATGGACGCAACGCTTCACAAAGTCGGCTCCACCAAATCAACTCCAACATTACAATTTTGTTAGAACATGTTTTGCACCTTTAGAGAATTATCTGGAACTCATAACTAAACATGAATACAAATATGCATATCCCAAAGATAGGTGCAACTCAAGAAATAATGTTATTACGTCGGCTCTTCTCAGATAGTCTTCTGCCGCTGTAACTGTCATAACTGAATAACATAACTTAACTAAAACTTCATATCTAACTCAGCGTGAATGTACATAGCATCTAGAACATGTATACACCATGGAAATAAACACACATATCTCCAGAAAATCTATACTGATAATTGCATATAGAACACTGCTGTATATTATATGTTGTCATCAATGACAAACATACAATCAAATATTTGCACAGAAGCAAATCTCCAACAATCTCCCCCTTTGACATTTATGGCAACATATGATATCATCAACTCAAAGTGTCTTCCTTCTTTTTACAATCTTCTCAATATCCTCATCAAAAGTTCCTCTACACTGCTGCTCTGTATACTCCCCCAGAGTATATGCTCCCCCTTACTAATACTCCCCCTTTGACATCAATGACAAAGGGTGTTGAACACCCTTAAGCACAAGTACTACTCTAGAAGTAGGGTAGTCAACCATTCATCAGTCACCAAGGACTAATGTTTCTTGTTGCATCATTTAATCAGACTTAGGAAAGGGAATTACTCCCAACTTCTCCCTGAGATACTCAAAAGTATCTTTTGATAGAGGCTTTGTGAAAATATTTGCTAATTATTCTTTAGTGCTCACATAGTCCAAATTTACTTCTCTGTCTACAAATTTTTTTCTTAGAAAATGGTATTTGATCTGAATGTGTTTTGTCTTTGCATGCATTACAGGATTCTTTGACATATTGATAGTGCTAGTGTTATCACAGTGAATAACAATAGGATAATCAATCTGAATACCAAAGTCTTTAACCATCTGCTTGATCCAAACCATTGTTGAACAATTCAATGCTGCATCAATATACTCCGCTTTTGCTGTTGACTGAGAGATATAGTTCTTCTTCTTGCTTGTCCAAGAAACCAACCTGTCTCCAAGAAATAGTGCTCCTCCTGAGGTACTCTTTCTGTCATCAATATAACCTTCCCAATCTGCATCTGTGTATACATGAAGTTGTACATTCTCTGATTTGGGATACCATAAACCATAGTCTATAGTTCCTTTTAGATATCTGAATATTCTCTTTATTGCCATTAGGTGATTATGTTTAGGTTCAGCTGCAAATCTACCAACAATGCCAACTGCATTAGAAATATCAGGTCTCGATTGAGTAAGATATATAATTTTTCCAATCATGGATTTGTACAATGTCTTGTCAACTGCTGTGGAATCATCATCTTTAGAAATCTTGCTTCCTGTTATCATAGGAGTGCATACTGTCTTACAGTCTTCCATCTTGAAAGTCTTCAGTATCTCCTTCACATACTTAGACTGATTTATGAATATGCCTTTGTCTGTTTGTTTTACATTCAATCCAAGAAAGTATTTGATAGGTCCAATCATGCTCATTTCAATTTCACTTTTTATTTCTTTGGCAAATTCTGCACTAAGTTTGTCATACCTCCAAAGATAATGTCATCAACAAAAATAACGAGTAGTAGTCCTTCATCTATCTCTCTTATGAATAAGTTACAGTCTGCTACTCCTTTTTTGAATCCTATCTTGGTTAAGTAACCATCAAGTCTCTCATACCATGATCTTGGGGCTTGTTTTAGTCCATAAAGTGCTTTCTTTAATCTGCATACTATGTCTGGTTTATCTGAAAGTTTGAATCCTTCAGGCTGATCTATGTAGAATTCTTCCTTCAAGTCACCATTCAGAAAAGCTGACTTGACATCCATTTGGTATACCTTAAAGTTCTTGAATGTTTCATAGGCAAGAAATAGCTTGATAGCTTCAAGTCTGCTCACAGGGGAAAATGTATCAGTGTAATCTATGCCTTCTCTCTTTGCATATCCTTTACACACTAATCTTGCCTTGTTCCTTACCATTGTGCCTTCTTCATTCATTTTGTTCCTGAATTTCCACTTTGTTCCAATCACATTCTTGTCATGAGGTCTAGGGACCAGTTCCCATGTTTCACTCTTGATTATTTGATCTAATTCTTCTTGCATGGAATTTTTCCAATCTAAATCTTTGCATGCATCTTCAACACTTAAGGGTTCAATCTGTGAAAGTAAGCATACCTCTTCATCAACAGCTAAACCTTTTTCTCTAGATCTTGTCAAGACTTTGTGCTCTGATCTCCAATGATATCTTCCTTAGAGTGGTATTTGGATGTGTATCTTGAATTCTTAGGAGTGATACTTTCATATGTAATATGTGATTCTTCTTCACTTGGTTCAGGATTGTTACATGAAACATCAATACACTCAAACATTTCTTCAATAACTATGTCTTTATTGATGGGTCTGGGCTCATCTTCAATCATGGGAGCATAGTCATAGTATCTTTCTTGAATCATAAATTTCTCATCAATCTTCACATGAGTACTTTCAATGATCTTCTTTAATCTTAGATTAAAACATCTATAGGCTTTGCTTTTAGTAGAGTAACCAAGAAAAATACCTTCATCACTTCTAGCATCAAACTTGCCAATGCTATCATCCCTCTTGATGTAGCACTTACTTCCAAATATTCTAAAGTATTTTACAGTGGTTACATTACCAAACCAAAGTTCATAGGGTGTCTTGTCTGTGCTTGGACTCAATTGTATTCTATTGATAGTGTAGACTATTGTATTGACCACATCTCTCCAATAGGTATGAGCAACCTTTCCTTCAATCATGATGGTGCGCGCTGTGCCAAGTATTATTATGTTCCTTCTTTCTGCAATCCCATTCTGCTGAGGGGTTCTAGGTGCACTTAACTATCTCTTGATTCCATGTTCTTCACAGTAGTCATAAAACTGGTCAGAGGTGAATTCTCCTCCTTTATTAGATCTCAAACATTTTATCTTTAATCTAGATTCATTCTCATCTTTAGCTTTGAACACTTTGAACTTCTCAAAAGCTTCAGATTTGTCTTTTAAGAACACAACCCACACCATCCTTGAGAAATCATCAACAAACAAAATGAAATTCCTTTCTCCGTAGTATGATCTTGTTTGAGTAGGTCCACATAGGTCTGTATGTATCAGATCTAATTTGTTTTCTGCAGAGTCTTGTTTGCTCTTGAATGAGGTTCTCACATGTTTCCACATCACACATTCCATGCACATGGTATCAATTGGTCTTGCAAATCTAGGAAGGTCTCTTACTTCCTTTACATTACTTATCTTGACTATGTTGTCAAAGTTAATATGACAAAGTCTCTTGTGCCATAACCAACTGTCATCCACTTTTGCAACAAAACAACTAACATATGAATTGAGCTAAAAAACATTACCTTTTGTTTTTGATCCTGATGTAATCATGTCTCCTTTGTTGTTGATAATGCACTGGTTGTTTTTGAATTCCAATTGATATCCTTTATCAAGCAATTGTCCAACACTTAGTAAGTTATGATGCAAACCATCAACATAGAGAACATCATCTGTCTTGTTCTTTCCATCTAAGGTGATAGAACCTCTACCTATAATAGGTTTGGGAGTGTTATCTCCAAATATTACCATGCCACCTTTGTACTTGTCTAAATGTACAAATCTGTCTTTGTCTCCTGTCATGTGGTGTGAACATCCGCTGTCAATGATCTAGTCAGTTCTGATGTCAGCTTTTGAAACTAATGCTAACTCCAGTTCTTTTGCTTCATCTTCTTTGTCCATTTCTTCAAGCATCTTCTCAATGTCTTTAATGGAAATGAATCCAATTTCATCTTCTCCTGAGTCATCATCAGTTACACCATCCTCAGCATGATAACATTCTTTAGTGTACTTAGGTTTGTAATCTGATATGAATTTCTTGACTCTTGTTGGGCATTTGGATGCAAAGTGACCAACTTTGTTGCATGAAAAACTTTTGAATGGTAGTTTTCCTTCATATTTTCCTTTACCTTTCCTTTCCTTCTTGGCAATCACAACAATGATTTATTCTAGTTCTGTATCCACTTCTTCATTATTATTAGAACTGCTTATAGATTTCTTGTTGTGGACTGTGGCTTTGAAGGCTATCTCACTTTTAGGTTTTGTCTTCAATCTAGATATCTCAAATGCAGATATTTTGCTGATAAAAGTCTCCCTCTTGAAGTCTTTTGAAAATTGCATAGTCTCATCTAAGGTATTGATCTTTCTCTCATAATCTACTGTCAATGTGGTCATTAATTTTTCCATTATATCTTCTTATGATATTTCTCCACCATTGTTTCTTATACCTGATACTGCTTCATTAATCCTCTGATTGTAAGCTCTAATGTTTTCTTCAGGTAACATCTCTAAATTGTTGTATCTTTTCTTCCATGTCTTTCTGCATGCATTATTTTCTTGGATGTCCCCTTCAAACATATCTTCTAATTATTTCCAAATAGAGTATGCTTTATCTGCCTTCTTGATCTCAGAGAATTCACTGTCGGATAGGGCACTGATTAAAGATTCTTTGGCTATTTCATTATGACTGAATATTTCCTTTTGTTTGATTGTAGAGTCCTCTTCTGCAAGGTCCTTCAATGTGGGAACTTCAATTTCTCGAGTGGCAATCTCAAAGATCTCAAATCCAATGCACTAAAGATGTATTATCATTTTGTTCTTGTAGTCAAGATAGTTTTCTCTATCAAACTTAGGACTCTCTTTCCTGAAGTATGCCATCTAATCTACCTTAAGTTGTTAGGCTTTCTCTCCAAGGCACTTGGCTCTGATACCAATTGTTAGAATAGTCCCAAAGGATAACTGAGAGGGG
>MU223245.1:1392598-1432125 GCA_018584345.1 Thuja plicata
AATGCAAGAGCATAAAATAAATCTACTTTTAAATGCATGTAAGATCTAACATAAGATGCAAATCTAACACCAAAAAGAAAGCGTTGTCTATCGCGGGTTCACCAAAATGTAACATATAAAATGTTACATATAACAATGTGTAACATAAGAAAATATGTCACATTTGAAAATGTAGATGTTTGTGTGATATGTGGGGAAGATAAGATGTTCCTTTTAACCTCAAATGCACAAATGAAAGATCCAAATTGATTAATCCAAAAGAATGATCAATGCACAAATGAATCATCCATTTGGAAATGAGAGCAAAGAGGAAAGATCTTAAATTCCCGTTTTAGATAGGAATTTATATGATAGTTCTAGGAATTGAAATGGATGAGATGAAGTACCAACCTTAAAATAGTGCAGATCAAAGAATGCTTTTTTCTGAAGTCTGTAGGTTGTTTCTATAAAAAATAAATTATGATCCGGAACCAAAACGCAGAGACAAACAAAACCCAAAAATCATTTTTTGTTCTGATGTCGTCTTATGAAAAAGGTCGACCTTGACCCACAAATGTCAACCTTGAACCCAAAATGTTGACCCTCACCCAATAATGTCGACCTTGACCTGCACAGATCCGAAAGTGACTCTGTTCATGGATCCCAAAAGTTTTTCGAAAAGGGTATCCTGATCTGAGTCCAAATCCGCAGTCCCAAACCTGTATCTGTAAGAAAAAGAGATTTGTTTGTTGGGGGGGAGGGATTTGCCTTGGTCAAACCCCAGTTTTGGAATCAACCTCAAATATATGTAATTGAAATTGCAGAATTAAACAAATTCACCTTGCTTGTATGGAGACCCTTGTGGTGGATTCAAATCCTTAGATCCACAAGGATGAATGCTTGAAGTTGTTTGAACTTTGTAGAAGAGTATGAAGTTGATCTACCATGCCAATTCATGGCTCCATGGAAGTAAATGTGCTCAAGTGCTTGAATTGAGAACGTAGATGTCTTGAATGCTTGAGAGATCTTGGTATTTCTTTTTTATCATGATTAGAAGACTTCGTGTGCTTGATGATGGTTAGAGAAAATGAGAGAGAAATCCCTTCTTTTATAGTAATCTTGGGCACAAAGGCCAACATAGAAAACAATAATTAAGGGTCCATGGCACAAAACTCTAGAGAGGCGCACATGGAGAGAAGAACCAAATTAAATTCTTGACACAAAACTCTAGAAGGGGTCCACCCTTAAGGTAGAAATAATTATTTAAGAGCCTTGTCACAAAATTTGAGGTAAGGCCAACCCCAAAGTTAATTTGATCATTAGGCACAAAAATCGAGAAAGGCTTATCTCAAATAATAAATTAGGAATCCTACACAAAGCTCGAGAAAGGTCCACCTCAAATATTTATTTAAGAGTTCAACACTTAACTCAAGGAATAATGGCCCCGAAGAGGGAAAATATAAAATTTTGATGAAACCCCAAAACTGGGACTCAATCCCAAGGACCCTGGACCTTGGGGTCAGGGTCAAGGTCGACCTTGACCTAGGTCAGGGTTGAGGTCGACCTTGACCAGGAGGGTCAGATCCTTGGGAAATGTGCCAGAGTCTCAGAAACAGAGAGAAAAGGCAGAAAAGAGGGGTAGAATAGGCACATAAGCACATGAAACTGCACGGAAGCATGAAGGTGTTTGAATTAGGATCATAAAAACTTACTAGGGAGGGCTAAAATGTCTCAACATGGAGTACTTCCATTTTAAGATGATACAGTAGGCATAATAGTATCATCTATATTCCTATGGAATATTTTAGAGGACTTAGGATATTCACCTTTAAAGGAACTCATAAGTCTACAACTCCTTCTCATAAGGATGTTATATATAGGGCTCAATGTTATGAAACTCATGAACAAAGAAATACAAGAAGAAAATATCTAAACAATGCAATGTACTAAAAATTTGATTATTTAAACACTGTATGAAGGAAAGCACTGCATCATTGTAAATTAAGATTATACAAGCATGCATCAAGTTTATGAAAAACAAGATCCACTATAGATAAGCTAATACACAAGATCCACTACAAATGAGATCTTGAAATCAAAATTATAATTAAATATAATATAAGATGTAGCAAGTTCACCAAAATGCGACGAACCAAAAATAGGGAAGTAATCACAAGGATCTACAAATCAAACAAGGAATACTCACACCTATCTTTGTTTCATCATATTGGAAGGAAGGTTGATCCAATAGGCTTGAGGAGGCCCAAGAACTAAAAGGATGCATGGATTCCTTCATTATTGAGTTTAAATATGATATTCAAAGTAGGAATGAAAGATGAAAGATGAAAGAATGAAAGTAGAAATGGAGTATTTAAGCATACAAATATATTTGAACTGTAAATGCAATTTTACATACAAATATTGAAACCTAGAACAATGACTGACCTCTGATCACAATCACAATCCAAAATACTAGGTATGAGAACCTTTTGAGGGTTAGGGGAAAGTAGGAAGTATAGGGTGAGTTAGAATCACCTCACACTAGATAAATTATGATGGAATTTCAGTCAATTGTAGCTCTCTATCAGAATTTTCTTCACTTGTCTCCACATTTGCGCCACTTGTCACCTGCACACAGAAAATGGGAAAAGGGGGTTTCATTAATCAATTCCATATTTAGGAATCAACCATTTGAAATTGAATCAAATTATTGAAAAAGTGAAGTGTGTTGTTAGTAGTAGAGGCTTGATAGAATGCAATACCTTTATTAACCTTTGCTTTGTTGCTTCACTTATGAATATGATTGAAAATTATCTTTGATGTTGTCTTGTATTTGGATCTAGGATAGGAATAACATGGATTCCTTCACATATAATTTTATCTAGACATTAATCTTAGTCTTTCGTGCTTGATTCTTGAAATGGATGAATATCATTGTGAACATTTTGCCTTGATTTCTCCTTGGATTGAAAACTCAAGTACTTGATTGCTTGAAATGGATAGCATAAGTCAAGATTATATTGGATTCACAATGGAATATAAAATTATGGAAGTATCATTTCTTTTATACCTCACCTAGCTAATTTTGAGCCCAAACTCAAAGAAGGCCACCTTTTATTAAAGATCCAACTAAATCCAAGAAAAATCTCCAATTCAAATTTGGGCACAAGATACAAAGTATGGGGTGAGTTTCTAGGAATGGGGCAATTCAAAATCACCCTATATCGACAATTTTGGGCTCAAATTTAAGTCAGGAGTCCATCAAAATATCGCAATTCCAATAATATACATGAATTTAAGGTTTGAAATCAAGATAAATACACAAGGCCAACCATAATGAAATAGGGCCTATGTATGCAAGAGGAAATAGATGAGAGAAATAATTAAAGAGGAACACCTATAATTAAGAGCCTTCATAGAAATAAAATCCACATGGGACTCAAATTTAAATATTAATTAATTAATTTCATATCAAAAAGGGCTAATGATACATGGAATCCTTGGACAGTAAAATAGTGTCTAACTAAGGGCCAAAATTATACATGCTTATAATTTAGAACACTACACTCATGTACATGGGAGGAGATATTGACAATGTTTGCGCTAGCCTAACTATCACATGAACCACTACAAGTAGTATGGTACCACATGTAATCAAGAAACCAACCAGGAATGAATTTTGTTCTACATCTGTGCGAGTTGATCTTTGTCAATATTCCACATAACCATGTCCTGGTATAGCTTCTAGATGAAATCACTAGCTCCCAAGTGATCAATGATGAGCCTCAAGATCATGATATCTCTAAATCTCCACTTTCCATGTCGTAATGGATAGACATAAGCTAATGGAAGGCCATAATGTGTTTCTTGACCATGCATTGATACATGTGTTTGTAGAGTTTTCATCTTTTCCCATATTTGAAGCCTTTGTTGTTGTCTTTACTTGAATTTCAATCCCGATTCTTTAATTGTTTTCATCTCCACAAGCTGACATATTCATTATCTTTGAGACCAATTTGTAATGTCTCTTTGTTCTAAATATGAGACACTACTTGAATTATTCACAATATAATGAATATCTATACAAATTATCAATGATTTTGTTGTTTAGATGATATTTGAATGATGCTTAATTCCAAATGCATATACAATATGGTTTAGATACAAATTAATTATGATTGCATAAGAATCAAATGATTAAAATTAATGCTAAAAATGATTAAAATGAATGATATATCTAAAACCAAAATGGCATTATAACTTTTCTTGAAATGAAAGTGGATGATTTGTGAAGAAAATGAGAGGGTTTGAATAGGAATTGGGTGCAAAGTGGGGTCTCCAAAATGCAACACTTGTCATAAAAAATGACAAATGGCTTCTTAAAGGATGATATGTGGAGGGGAGGCTAGGTGTCAATTTTGGAGGAATGCCACCCAAAATCAGAAGAATTTCCCTATTTAATTAAAATAGAAACATGCACATGTTTGGAGAGGTTAGGATAAGATTGGTCAAGGGGAGGTTTGGAAGGATATGGTTAGTTTGAAACTTGGGTTAGTTGGAGGGTTAGTTAGTGGGTTAGGGGTTAGATGGAGGTTAAGGGGATAAGTTTAGTTGGGATCAACAGTAAGTTAGTGGGTTAGGTTAGAAGAAAGGCTAGTAGTATGGTTAAAGTTAGGAGACGTGACAAAATTAAATCAATTATTCAAATTAATTCATTTTTGGAGAAAAGAGGAGGAAAAAATGAATTAAATAAGATAAGTTATTTTAATTTGTTTTATTTGATAGAGGAAAGGGTGTAATTAATTAATTAAATGAATTATGGTTTGTCATTAATTAATTAATAAGGGTTATATGTTAATTAATTAAACAAATTTAGCCGGGAATGACATTAATCAATTAAATAATGTGTAATTATTTAACCAATAAATGAAAATAGGCTAAATAAATTCAATTAATGTAATTAACCAAATTTAGGTTTCTACATTTTTCCCCTCTTTACAGTGACGCTAGAATAACATTAGTGCGAAGAACAACAAAACATAGGCAACATGAAGAAAAGGAGCAATAAAATGCCTCATGTGGATTGGAAAAATAGGTAGTTGAGAAGAGCTGATGAAGGAGTTAGTGATGCCCCCTTGAGAGGGTGCACAGAAAATGGAGGCTTAGGTGACATCTCAAAAGAAATTGTGCCCCAGCGGACAGGGAGAAAGAGAGTGTAAACCACTATCACATGAAGAAAATGACACTCAAAATGGATTTTGTAGGAAGAAATGGGGGGAATATCAATTTTGAAGGTCTCGGACTATGAAAATTAGGGCATGAAAAGGTCTTATAAGAGTAAAAATGGTCATTTTAATCCTCATTTTGATAGTGAGAGTGAAAAATAGTGAGAAATTGCACCTTGACACCCATTTGAGAGCATTTCAACTAACACGACAAATGGAAGATGCGGGATGACCCAAGCACCGAGTGCATGTGGTGGTGAGTGTTTGACAAAATTGAGCACTATATCGAGAGGTATGTATCAAAAAACATGGTCCTCACATTCAATTTGATACATTTAACATTCCTACTGCTTGGGCGTGGTAGCGGGTTGGATGGGTTTGAAATGGGTTGTGGGGTCAATCTTATAGGTTCAAGAATGCAGTCTTGAAGAGTGGGATTACAGTGGGAGAAAGGGGGAAAATGAGATTGTATTCCCACCACAACTCGAATGCATTGTGACATGACAATAATATTGTCTTATGACCAAGAAATGGTGGGATTTAAATTCCATCAGGGAAGGGAAGGGATAGACATGGAATGATAGGGGGAATTTGTTATCAATGAGGTGATAAGGGACTCAAAAGGATTGTTAGTAGAGAGAATGATTAAATGGTCCTATGGATTTGTGGTTGCATTGGAGCATTGACATATTGGCAAGAAAGGAGAGTAGATTGTATGTGCTTATGATAAAAGAGTTTGGAGATGAGAATTGGGCACATATAGATGCCATTGGATTCAATCATCTAACTCGGATGTCCCATGTTTCTACTCACATGGTGATGGTGACTAACTAACGAAGCACTAGAGGTGTAAGACCTCCACATTTCATCTTCTCAATAGGGAGATCACTGTGAAAAAATGACATTTATCAGATTCTATGACTGTCAATATGGGGAGCGCGAGTGATCGCGCTCAGGAGACGAGATAGGGGAACACTTATGTTGATGGTGAGGGTTGACATCCCTCTACATCGAGGACAACTGGTTTTGGATCGAGCAATAGCAGCAGTGTTGGTAGACCGAAAAATCTACATATATGTATGTGCCTTGGTTAATGGATTCATTTTGTTAGATAGAGAGGGGATCTATTATTTTGGAAATGATTTAAGTAGTGATAGAGATGGTAGATGGGAGGCACCGGATGTCACACGAGACATTTGTACTTGCAGATTTGTATAGGGAGCTCCATACTATTACTACCACAAAGAGAACAATCTTGGATATGTGACCCTCTTACAAGAATGGGCATGGGAACATATTTTTGTCACAAAACCAACATGGAGATTAGATAGGGCGGCGACAAAGCCAATAGTATACAACTAGAAGACAGACCTCCATTATAAGAGAGTTGATGATGTGGACCACAGGAGGGTCATTTTGGATGGAGTGAGGGATGATATCACATGGAGGTTGTACATGGATTTTGTGGTGTAGACAAAGGATCATGGGCATATCCCATATATGATTACACCTATATATATTATAGGTAGATTGGATCCCATTGTGGAGCGATATCAGCTAGACAGGGTCTGTCGAGAATTCATTTTTGTATAGGACATGCTTCCTCCCAAGAATAGGTTTAGGCGAAGGACTAGGGAGATGGTGGCTAAGTTTGGGAGGTCACTGGATGGGAGGGGGTGATTCATGACTGGACTAGGTTGAAACTTGAGTATTGGGACCAATGAGTAGGGTAGGAAGATCCAAGGGTTACAACAATATACACTATATGGTGGACAAGGAAGATCTCGGAGGATATAGAGAGATCCAGGCTATCAGCCGTGGGGACATGGAGGAGGGAGGCACACACTCAGGGATGCAAGGTAGATGCATACCATCCATGACAATGATAAAATGGAAGTGAATCTAGGGGGAAAGAGACAATTAGCAACAACAACTATGAGGAGACAAGGATGGAGACAGAAAAAAACACCTATGAGGAGGGTGGTGTGACAGTGGATAGCCAGGGGGGATGGAGAGTGACAACCACTACAAGAAAAGGGGGGATTTGGAGGAAATTATAGATAGGATGATGTAGTAGCCATGAATATTGCTAGGGTATTCCAACACCACCATAGGGAGAGAGATAAGGAGTACCACCACCACCACCACCTAGTACAGGTACCTAATAGGGACCAATAGTATGAACAAGGTCATTCACCAGGGAAAGGGTGAGTCTACATTATCCTCGGTCATGGGGGACCCAATAGTAGAGACTATCTCTTTGAGATATTCCCAAGAGAGGTCATATAAGAAGTATAGGGAGGTAGTTATAGAGAGACACACCTTGTATTGAGAGAGGGATGATATGATTTTGGATAGGGATGGTCTATGGAGAGAACATGACAACTTGGTGGGGGAGAGAGATGGATTGGTGAGGGAGAGAGATGATCTAAGATAGCATTTGGAGACACTCCAGAGGGAGAGGGATGGTTTTGTGAGGGAGAAAGACATTTCCCTAGCAGTGAGAGATTCCCTGGAGAAGTCTCCGTAGAGGGAAGAGGAGAGGATGAGGAGATACCAACATCATAGAGATGGGGCAGAAAAGGGGATAAATGAAAGGGGTGTAGAGGCCTTAGATCCTATGCCATTACATTATTACCTTGTCCTTATGGTTGTATGTGTGGTGTGAGCCTTGTGTCTATCTTCTACCATGATGGGTTGGGCCTCAAGGTTCAACATGGTTGGGAGGCAGTTGTCTTCCTCCATTGAGGTTTAGTGGATTTTTTGTGAGCACTTCAAATGGACCTTGCATCTTAAATGCAACTTCATATTTCATCTGGATAGATGATTCTAATTGTACATTTGTATCATGCTATGTTTCATTGTGTATATGTATAGATGTTGTAAATGAACACTCTATGAGGAGATTGATGTAATTGTAAACATGTAACAATAGATTATTGATTAGATAAAAGCCAGGATTAGTTTTTTTTTTCCTTTTGTTTGGCTTGTTTCCCTTTCAAATTGGATTTTTTTCCCTTTTGGTTTATCTTGTGTCCCCTTTTGAGTTGAATCCTATTTTCTTTTGGTTAGTTTTGTGTTCTTTTTTGAGTTAGTTTTGTGGTCTTGTTGATCTAGTGCTCTAGTATGAAAAAATAAGTGCATCCTACATTCACCACATGTTAGAACACAAACATATCATAGTCACACATTTCATACATCCATAACATAAAACATAAGTATCATCACATCCTTCATGTACACGGTAGTATCATGATATATCAATAAATCCATACAAATCATATACATGAGCATAATAGTAACATATAAATATAAAATCCATAAGTCATCATGTCATAACATCATCATAATACACATCATATTATAAGAAAGAAACATTTTAATATCACATAAGACATCATATATTCATCATCTATTCCACCACATCATATATATATATATATATATATATATATCTGTGTGTGTGTGTGTCATAAATTTATTAGAGTAAAAAATCCGTGTTGTCATGTCAAAAAGAGACAATAGGCTCAAATGAGATATATGTGTCTATAAAAGTATCCAAAATAAGTGTCCATATAGCTAGGATGTCATCGATGATCCATGACTCTCTATGTCCTCTTGTCCCCTATCCTTTTGAGAGGATGTAGCCCCTAATATCTCTAGTCCTATCACTCTTGGCCTAGCTGGCCTTAGTTGTCTCATCACTCCCCCACTCCTCTATGTCCTCCATGAGTGTGTCCCGCTATGAGGCCTTCTCTGTGATCTCATCGCTAAGTAGGAAGGTTCCCATTTCGATGTTGGTACCTCACCCTCATATAATACCCTATAGTTTCCAATCTCTTGGAGTGAATTGTCTTTGTGGATTTCCTTGACATGTTTGTCAAGTTGGTACATGAGATATCGTGATGGCATTTGTTCGATTGGTTTGTGCATTATGTGTTTGTACTTTAGAATTGCAATATGCCTCTTGTTGATGATTTACTTGTTGTTGAGGTGGCAGATTGACATATGTTTGTGGAGGAGAATTGTGATATGTTTGTGCAGGAGGTGGCTTGGCAACCATAATCATTTGGAAATTTTGGGAATTTGTAACACCATATCCTACAACATTCTTGTTCCTATTCTAACAATCAGATTTATCACGGTTGAGATGATCAAAGTGGTCTTTGTAAAACTTGATGATGCCTTTGTCAATCAATCCTTGGTCAACAAATAGTCTTCAAGATTGGATGTCTTTAAAGGTACTAACACAACTGGGTCGTATGTAATAAGATAGTTTTGAATGAAGATTATTAATGAATATTGGGACCAACTAAGAATTAGGGAGTTCACATGGGAGACGACCCACTAAGGCTCTCCATCGTATAGTGTAATCAACAAGACTTTCTGCTCCCTTTTGTTTAGTTTGTACAAGATTGAGCATAGAGATGTTGTGCTCAATGTTATGATGATAATGAACAACAAAATTCTCTGATAAGTCAACAAATGTAGTGACTGAACCAAATGATATCTTAGAGAACCATTCTATGAAACAACCAATAAGATTTTTAGGGAATAATTGTAAGAGATAATTGTCACAATAAGCTACCTCTTGACAAGCCATGTAGAATTATTTGATGTGATTATGTGGATCAATATTTCCCCTATATTTATCAAATTTAGGTATTTCAAAGTGTTTGGGGAAAGGTAATTCCATGATAGACCTGTCAAATGGATATGGGAAAATCTCTCCAAATTTGAACACTTTATCGGGATTGTTATCTTGAAGACCCTTAAGAGTTTCCTTCATCTCTTCACATTCAGTATTAACTAGAAATTGGGGTGTTTTCATCCCCATGATGTTAGGAATGGGTGATGGTGTGAGTGATGGATAATGATGTGACTGATACATGTTTTGATGAGGATGGATGTAGCCAGGTTATTGTTTTGGATGAACTTATCTTAATGTGTTTTGATAGACAAAGGGAGGTTGTTGATAATTGGACGCGTGTTGTAGGATGAGTGGGGGTTGTTGATAAGTGGGCACACCTTGTTGAATTAGGGGAGGTTGTTGATGAATAGAAACATTATGAGATTGAGCATTGTACTATTGTTGGATGGTGGATTTTGTGGTGGGATTGTTGGATGTGCTCCAATGCAAAGATAATCCCCCCTTCATATGTAGGATTATATACATTTGTGAGTGGAAATTGTAAGATGGGCGATTATAAGAAGTGCTACTTGATGGTTGGTATGCGTGATTCACTACATCAGAAGAAGAAGGTGCCTATAACTAATTGATGTAGTGTTCAGGTGCTATTAGTAGTGTAATTACTTGTGGTATATATTTTGGCATTGTTTTTTAATTGTTGCATAGATTGTGTGGGTAACAACATAGATGTTGGTGCGGTGACAGTCATGCCCCTAGTCATAGATTTTGTAGGGGGAGGTGGTAAATATCTAGGCATATCCATAGTGAATGATTGTGATTGTGCAATAGATAGAATGCGGGGTAGAGTAACAACATGGGGATTAGGAAGTGGTGTGGTATGAACCGAATTGGCAGTCGTATACATAGATGACATCGTGGGCATTAAAGTGACAAGTTGTGTGGATGGTATGACAATTGGCACATGAATGGACACTCCTAAATTATTGTAGAATGGATGGTAAAGTCATCCAAGGGTACCAAGAGGTGGTGCTGGTAATTATGAAAGTGAGTTACCCTGTCGAGATTGTGATTTTGACGACTAAAAAGATGATGATGGTAATTGTAATTGAGGTTGAGATGGTTGGTGTTGGGGTGGTTGTTGTGATGGTTATTGTGGTGGTTTTTTTGGAACCACTATCACAAGTTTGGTGGAAGGTGGTGAGGTCATGCCTCATGCTACCATGTTTTCAAAGATAAGATCTTTTCAACTTTTGATAATGTCCTCTTCCATTTGGGTGTTATCCACTTCTTCAAGGAAGTGATCTATATGATCAAATGACACATCATTGTCATCTGGTTGGTTCTCCAAGTTCTCTTCAAGGATGATTCGATTGAGATAATCAAAATGAATGGGTTAGTTTCCTGACACACCAGTTGGAGGATTGGAAATTGGATTGTGTGATGGATAAGGAAAAGACAGAGAATTTTGGAATTTGTTGTTCCATTCCATGTCTTGAATGAGATATAGACCTAATGGGCATACATAATTATATGAAAGTGAAGGATAATGAGATGCACCACTAATGTCAAGGATAGATGATTGATTGATTGACTTGATGATGGAGTGATTTAATCAAAAGGATTGGTTTTTTTTATGATGGATGGATTTGATCAAAAATATTGGTTGGTCTAATGATGGATTGATTTGATCAAAATGATTGATTGTTTTGATGATGGATTGGATTGATTAAAATTATTAGTTTCTTTGATGAGTTGGTACTATGATGTGAGATTGGAAGCTCAATAGATGGTGTGACAAAGATAATTGCTTAAGAGGATGCACTCAAGCAACAAGATGGATCAAAATGAGCAAACCTCTAGCTTGAGGTAATGAATTCACAATGATGGATAAATCAACTCTAGACATGATATAGTAAAAAAGACTGATAATAGTTGCACAAGGTGTGAGCTAAAACAACTCAATGATGTCAGACCAAGTATTGATGAAAAGGTGGATTTTGATTTGATTTTTTGATTTTGCATTGATGGTTGATTTGATATTTGAAAATATGATTGGTTGATTTGGACTAATTGGTTGATTTGATTGATGTTTGATTTTGGATTAACCCTTGACTTAGGGAAATGATGACGATGATGTAGATTGGGATTATGAAAATGTAATTTAGGACAATGTAGATTTGGGATTGAAAAATGGAAATGCAATAATCAAGAGTAGATGGATGATGAATGAAGATGTGGATGAGAGAGGTGAATTGGTTGATTTTCCAATGAATGGTATTATAAAAAATGACTATAGTAACGATATAATATTTAATTATGCAAATAGGAAATGAGAATGATTTAAGAATACAATGGTTGGAATGGATTTGAATATAGTAACAATGTTAATTTGGAAAATGAAAGTGGTGATGAGAATGATTTGATAATGCAAAGGTTTAAATGGAATTGACTACAATGATGATGGTTTTTTGGGACATGCAAATGGGCATGAAAAAATGCAACTTTGGAGATCTGTACTGGGTGACTGAACTGATCAAACAAGTGAAAACATTTTGGATGATAATACAAGGTTGAATTTGGGATAGTTGGACGACATAAAGTCTAAAGATGCAATCTTGCTGGAGGATTGTGCAAACCCGCCATTTGAGACAAAAAAACATGTGGGTTTTGGATATATTGGTAATTGACTATGTAGATAGGAAACCCTGTGTTTTGTGAGAAAAAACCTACTAGATGACAGAATGGAAAAATAATTACACATACAAGTACAAAACCCTTTACTTCTCAGAGCAAAACCACTAGTTTTGCAAATGCAAATATGTGGGAATGAAGTTGACAATGACTATGCTAATTTTGTCAACTATAGCTCTGTGACATGGGTGTTCCCACTGGTTAAGGGTGCAATCCTGATAGTTCTAAGGCTTGGAAGAAAACTATTGCGAATGTGATTTTTGTTGTCAATGATGTCAACATATCTACCTATAGTTGATGAGGTTCAATTTTTGGTTTAATGATATTTCCTGTTGATAATGATTTTTATTCCAAGTGAATGCGCACCGGAGGACGTACTGTGATGTTCTATCCTTTACCATGTTTTTCCTAGTCTCATTCATGTTGTTAGATGCTGAGATTTAATATTTTGGGCCTAGATCGATCTGGATATTGGTTAATGTGTTTCAGAGTGACCATTTGCATTGTAACGTGTATTTTCTTGTTCATGGACTCCAAATATCATGAATAATGTGTAACACGTTGATTTGAGTGAGGGGGTTTTGTGTGGTCCACATTTCATTCCTTACCACCATGGGAATTTTTTGGTGTGACCTATTTCAAATTGTGTTAGGCCAACTTGGATGTTTCATGATGGCATGAATCAGTATATGAAGAAGATGATCTTATCCGATGAGATAATGTAAGTATGCGAGTGTGCGAAGAAGGAATATAACTCAAAATATCTTACTCTTTGTTCTAGTGTGTGTACCTAAGGCAAAATACTAGTGTTGGTTACTCCAATGGTGGATTTATTGTTATCAGTACTATTTTGGCAGTTAACCAGTTTTCGTATGGAGTGAGCCTCTTGCATCGACAATTAGCCATTAGCTATGATAGCTATTTTGTAATCAGGGTAGTTAGCCCAACCGATAGTGAACCTTTCCTATAGTGAGCATTATACAAATCACCTTAACCGGTGCTTTACACTTGGAATAGTTCTTCATGGTTTTTCCCACTTTGGGTTTCCACGTAAATCTAGTGTTCATTGTGCATGGTGTTTCTTTTGTGATTTCAAGTTTATTAGTGTATTATTTATCAGTTTGAATTAAATTTATTACCGATTTAGTTAAAGTTTAAAAATATCTTGAAATAACTGATTCACCCCCCCTCTCAGTTATTCGGCCTATTCAACAAAAACTGATTTGTTTTTGTGGTTTTTTGGCAAAAGATAATGATAACACACACACACACCAAACACAAGTATGGACTGACCAAGTGATAAAATTATAAAAATGAAACAACCTAGGCTTGGCTAGATACTATTTGTTGAATCCCCATTTGGATTTATCAAAATACTTAGAAAAAGTGCGTACGTAGAAATCAAGTGTCATTGGCTCCCCCTTACATGACACATGAATCAATTGATTTCATATTTTGAATAAATATGAAATATTTATACCTCAACTATGAAAAGTATAACCAGGGGTGGCTTTGAAGGTCTGACCTTTTGCACCAAAAATTATGGGATTTTGGTTGCTAAAACGTGGTTCAGAGTAAGGATATTTGGTTTGTGGGTCACAACAATAATCTTAATTAAGACGTCTCCCAACCCTTAGAATAAGGGTTTTACACATCACAAGGATACTGAGGAAGACTATCATATGCAACTTCCCATTGATTGTGATTTCCATCACAACAACATTTTTATGTAGCAATTCAAATGAGTTTGGCTTTAGCCCGTTACCACTTGGTTCAATCCCTTGAGGTGAGTACTTTTTCCCACAAGGAAGACCCTCCAAGAAAATAAAAAATTGAGTGTTGTAAACATGTTTATCTTACACCCAAGGTTGCACAAAGTGCAAGGGGAAAGGATACTTCATGTAACGTCGGTCCATTCACATAAGACATTAATTTTTAGAGCCCAAACTAAGTTCCTAATTAAAGAAGACACATGAAAGAAAATACACGTCATTTTTAAATCCATAAGACTTTGTGAAAATCAAAATAAGCTACCCCACTTTGGCGGAACCTAGAAAAAGGAGTTATTTGTTTTAAGATCTTGGGGTTAGTACCAATTAGTAAAAATAGTAAAACATGATCAAGTTAGCAGGTTAGTACCAAAATAAGTGAAAATACATTCGATAAAATGAAAAATTGCAGAAAACGTACAATCCCACTAGAAGAAAATTCAATCTCACCATGATTTAAACATATAACATTCCCGCCAATTTTGGTAGCATTATGCCTTTTTTTGAAAAATAGAAAGACTGGCAAAAAATAGAGAGTAAAATAATGACAAATATTACACATAGTTCATTTCTGCCATTTATGAAGTCATTCCCTCCCCTTTCTAAAAATGCATTAAAATCAAAGACTCTAAGAGCATTAAAAACATATTGTAAAAAGTCAATGCAATACCCACCAATAGACAGTGCAAACCCACCACGTTACCAAAAATTACAAGAAATTATACCTATCATGAATAATATTGAGATCGTATTCTTGCCACTTGTGCAATCAATCCCACCACTTCTTACTATAATCACGTCGTTTCTCCAAATTTTGACTTGTAGTCGAATTGACTTTTTCTGAAGCGGAAATCCACCTGGTACTCCACATTAAAATATGCAAAAAGGACACTGAACAACAAGTTAGAGGTTAGTTTGACCCATGAAGTGGGTCCCAGCAGGCATGCTAGAATTGTGTGCAATAAAATATTTGTAGTAAAATGATTAAAATACTAAAGCTACTAATCTAAGGTACACAAATTGACTGATCTTTTAACTCTAGGAGTGACATCCTTTGCTTGCTCTATTTGTTGTTGTAGAGCAGGTGGACTATCTACAATAATTACTAAAGATAAGGAGATAAAAAGAAGCTAATTAAGACAATTAAGAAACCAATTTACAATGCAAGACTGAGCCTCTTTTGATGAGGATATTCCTTCAATTTTTTGATTTGATGTGTGCTCACTGATTTTTGCCTTCAAAGATACTCAATTAGATCCATGATTATGCAAATGACAATGATAATGGATGCCAAAGGATGGTGTAATAATGGATTTGATGATGCAAATGATGATGGACCTAAGCTAAATTGATGCAAAATTGTATGAAATTAATGCTAAAATGATTGAAATGAATGATAGATCTAAAATCAAAATGGCATTATGAGGGTGCTTAATATGAAAGCAGACGAATCATGAAGGAAATGAGAGGGTTTAAATAGGAACTGGGTGCAAATTGAGGGTCTCTAAAATGCAACACTTTTCATAAAAAATGACAAGTGGAATCTTAAAGGATGACATGTGGAGGGGAGGCTAGGTGTCAATTTTGCAGGAATGCCACCCAAAATTGGAGGAATTTGTCTATTTAATTAAAATAGGAATGTGAATGTATTTGGAGAGGTTAGGATAAGATTGGTCAAGGGGAGGTTTGGAAGGATAAGGTTGGTTTGAACCTTGGGTTAGTTGAAGGGTCAGTTAGTGGGTTTGGGGTTAGATAGAGGTTAAGGGGATAGGGTATGGTGGGATCAAGGGTTAGTTAGTGGGTTAGGTTAGAGGAAAGGGTAGCTATATGGTTAAAGTTAGGAGACATGTCACAAAACTAAATTAATTATTTAAAAACTAAATTAACTATTTAAATTAATTTATTTTTTGAGAAAAGAGGAAAATGACAAAATGAATTGAATAGGACAAGTTATTTTAATTTGTTTTATTTAATAGATGAACATGGGTAATTAATTAATTAAATGGATTATGATTTTCCATTAATTATTAATTAATAAGGGTAATAACTTAATTAATTAAATTAATTTACTTGGGGATGATATTAATCAATTAAATAATGTGTAATTATTTAACCAATAAATGTGATTAGGCTAACTAAATTCAATTAACGTAATTAATCAAATTTTAGGTGTCGAGTTCTCTAGAGAATTCTTAGTGTGGTGTTGATGATTTCATATTCATCTTGCTCAAATTGATAACCTGGTTGAATGTCATTTCAAAGTGATTGAACAAGTCTTCGTCTCACATGTGTGCATGGCTATTTCCCTATGGTTTGATATATTTTCAAAAAATAGTTAGTATAATTTTCATATGGTGATTGCACTATATATGCATGAATTATGAATTTTTTACTTATACATATATGGTTTATATTATTTAGTGTGACCATCTAATGCAACAAGTAAATGTGAAAATCATCATCGTCTAAGTAGTTTGAAATTGATTCCATTTCATTTATTGTAACACTCTTTTATTATTTCTTTCAAGATCAATGTTAGAATGGGATGTTAGAGTGAAATTGCTCCATTTCAAGAATTAGTATTGCACATGTTGTGATTGAAAATCCTAAAAATAATCATCCTCTTTTGAAAATATGACTTAATATAATGCTGGCATAGTTGAACTTTTAAGAATTTCTAGCACACACACCTTGAATAAAAAAACACATAACTTGATTGAATTGTTTTTGCACAACGAAGACTTGGCCTAAGAGGAACCTTGAAGTGATTCCAATAACTTTTCAAGAGAGGTAATTCATCTATGTGTTTCCTATTGGTGACAGTGCTAATACCTTGGTTCATACACCAACATGTATGTATATATACATAAGATAGATGCTGCTATCATTTTCTATGTGACTAAAATCTGTATAACATTGAGATGCAAAAAAAACAAAAAAAGTAATAAAACATGAAATTTAGTTATTATATGTATTTGTATCAAAATCTAAATGAAATCATAGTAGAAATTAAATGCATAATGTACCATGTAGTTATCATTTTTACATTAAATATTTCATGAAATCATATTGGAAATTGAAATGCATTAAGTATCACGTAGGTAGCGTTTTGTATGATACAAAGAATAATATTTTTAAGATTTTGCACTTGCATGTTTTGGATTAAGGCAAAAACAAGTTTTGAGGGGAACCCCAAAACCCCTTACATAGAAAAAAAATATTTTCAACATCGACCCCCAAAGAAGACCAACAAAGAAAAACATTTTTGGGAGAAACCAAACCAACATACCCAACCTACAACCAACAAGACCAGGAAAACTCCAGCCCAGACAAACAAAGGACAAATTAAGATATACTTTTAGACCTACCCTTGTGAGAAAGAAGAGTCATATCAAAAGAGGGTGAGGAATTCTTATGTTTCTTTCCTTTTACAATCATCCAACCCTCTTCAACCATGGAAGTAACATATTGCCAATCCAAAGAGCCCAACTATGGAAAATTCTCACCCTAAGATAAAAAACTGGCAACACCCACCAACTCAGTAGAAGAATTAGCAGAGATGAAGTCTGGAGCACTATCATAGGGCTTAGACACTAGGTGCCTAATCCAACCCATATCCAGAGAATCAATGAGAGAGGCATGAAAAAAGATCCATCCTCAACATCAAGTCCACCAGAAGCTAGTTTAGCCTGAGAAACATCTGTAGAAATAGTCTGAGGCACAGAAGCCTCAATAAGCCCACCATCAGAATCCAGAGCCACCATAGGGGATTATAGAGGGTCTCGTGTAACCGCTTGGGAGAAACTCCTAATATATTTCTTCTCCACCAAATAGTGTTGCATTGTAGAACCATTCCAACAAGAAGCCACATATTTCTTTTTTTTTTAACCCACATTGAGTTGCTACATGTCCAATTTTAAAAAATCATCTACATATGAAGGGAATCCCTTCATAGTCCAAAGTTTGAGTCCAACTTCCTTTAGAGGAATTGATTACAATCTCCACAGGAAGCCCCTTAGAAATATCCATATTAACAAGAATATGAGAAAATGTGGAATGCAAAATATCATATGATTCTCCATCCACCATCAGAAAATCCCTCAGAGCGTTATCGACTTCCTCCAAAAGAGAATCAACCCATAGGTGAAGGGGGGAGATAAGGAAGCCAAACCCGTATCAAAATCTTATTGAAAGTGTCAGAAGAAGGGTTAAAATCAGAATGCCAAGGTTTTCCATAAGCATAAATTGATCCTCCCTGCTAAAGAAATGATCACACAAAATTTTATTTCTATCCTCAACATTTTCAAATTTAGAAATAAAAAAAGCTTTAGTCATAGGGTAAATGTGCACAACCAACAAGGAGGGGTTCCCAATGTCGAAGGATCCAGGCATGCAACTTTGGAAGACTAGGCCCAAATTTATGAAAAAGACAAATCAAAGCATGGACAAAGAAAATAGAAACAATATGGTTTATTTCCTCCTATGTATCCTTATCCAGTGAAATGGAAATAGAATTTGAGACATGGACAGACCCACAATAGGGAAATAAATTTTTCACTTGCATATTATGTTTGTTAAGAAAAGTACTTTTCTATCTTTATATGATTTGGGTTTACCTTCTAGGATGGGTGTCAAATGTGGGCTATTAGAGAAAGTAAATCTTATTTCCAAGATTTACCCATGGATTTATGGTTTCAAGTAGTTTTTCCAAATCCACATGTATCATTGAAATACATTAATGTTTATTTATTTATATTGTATTATCTATCATATCCTAATAGTAGGACATAACATGTTGATATGTGAATGCATGGACATATTGGGTTGCACCAGGTTCCATCTTGCCTACCATTTCTAGGTTTCTAGGCTCCTCATGCAAGGGAATATGAAGAATTCTAGGAAAGCCTAAGCTTCATGGTTGGGTGCAAAACCGCTTGAACAATGTTCTCTCCCAGTGGATTTGCGGATGACTGTTGGGGTTAGTGGTAGCTGAAGACTAGTGCTAATGCCTCTTTTATCATTATTTGGATTATTGTGATCAAGTGGGCATGAGAACCTAAGTCACTTTATTGTATATCATATTTCATGTTCTTTATATTCTAAATTACACACTTTTACATGTGAGATATAATATGTAATTCATATATATTGAAGATGTTTCATTTCATTTTCATATTAATGTGAATTTTAGTTATTATTTGATTTGTGATACAATCAAGGGTTTAGAACCCTAGCTTCTACTCTTGTTCCTCTCCCATTCTTTTTTCCTCTCTAAGTGTTGTTAATATGTTGCTAGCCTACTAATAGAATCAATGTGAAAATACATGCATGTTTACAATTCATGCTTTGTTTTAATTTTAAATTTTGATAAGTTTGTGTGGGTATATCTCCTTGCACAAGGAGATTTAATGTGATATTTGTATGCGTGGAAATGGGTTTCTTCTTGCAAGATGCAAAACACACACACTTCAATGAAACATTACGGGGTTAGCATATTACAAAATGACAAAATCATAATACTGAAACAATATAGGCTAATCAACATTAGCTCATTGCCTTCTAGTAGGAAGGAGTTTGAATCTCTCTCTCAGGTCATCACAAGAAACAATGACTTTACCATATCCTAAATGAAGGATTTGAAATAGCGAAATGAAATGATTAATCTATATGATATTCAAATGCAAGATTGATTCCAAAGCTAATAAGATCAATTTTATAACACCAAATTGAAATGTTTTTTTTCTTTTCAAAGCCCAAATTGAAAGTGCTCTAGACTATGAAGTTTGCATGCAAATAAAAAAAACAATTAACAAATCTAAGTAATTGAAACTAAGAATGCAAAATTCTTGAATGCTAAAATCAATATAATAATGATAGCTAAAACTGGGATCCTTTGTGAAGGAAATGAGGCTCTCTTTTATAGAAAATCTATGTCAAATCGACAGTCAAGATTAAAATCCAAAGAGTGGACATGATTCGATCCGAGGAAGCACAATCCATTTGCAAAGATGATGATTGGTCAAAGAGTCAGTTGAATGAACTGACTGATCAATTATTTTGGAAACTTCCAAAATCAGTTTTTAGTTAACAACTTTGTTTCTAAAATGGAAAAAGATAATAATAAATTAACTAAATAAAACAAACTTATTTCCAATTCAAAAATCAATTGATGACATCATATGCATTTTTAAAGATTTAATTGATTTTAAACGCACATTTTAATTAAAAAAATCAGTTGATGAAATCATATGCATTTTTAAAGATTTAATTGATTTTAAATGCACATTTTGTTTTTATTAATTAATTTAATTCCTTTTGAATTTTATTGACAATTTAGTAATTTTATTTAATTAATATATTAAAATATCAATTAAATAATTAACTTAAGGTTTGTTTTCCAATATATTATATTTTTAAGAATTAATTAATTAATCAAGTATGATGATTAATTAGGACCTAGGATTCAGGTTAGATTAGCTTGAAATTGATGAATTGCCTATTTGGTTTAGGACTTAGAATTATCAATATTAGGGTTTCTTGATATGAGACTGAGATTAGGGGTCTAGAATTTAGGTGAACCCTTTTAGGTCATTACATTTGCCCCTCTTTGAATTGATGTGCGATCAACACATTGATTCAAAGACCTATTAGTGAAAAGACCCAGAACAGTTTGATTTGAAGCGATGAAACCATTCTTTTGAAGAAGACCGACTTCGAGTTTGATTAGACGAAGATCAATCAAAAGATATAAAATAGAATGCCCAGTTTGATTTGAAGGGATGAAGCTGGACATCTATCAAGAACTCTTAAACTTTTTGATTGGTTTTGATGAATAACCAATTTGATTTGATGCAATGAAATTGATTACCGTTAAGAAATTTTATTAGCAAGCAAATTGACTTAATTTGAAGTGATGAAGCCAATTTGATCAATGTATCTCATTTCAATAATGAATAGCTCGTATAAGACCAATCTTGTCTAGTTTCGAGTGTATTCATCTTTGTATAAGACTATTGATTAGGTTGCCTTTGATTTTAAGATGATCTCAACTTGATTTGATGCGATGAAGATGAGATGCCCCATGCGATGGGGTTTTGATTGAGGATTGATTAGAATAAATTATGAGAGAATTCCATTGGTTTGGAGTCCAGAGAGGCTGATTGTGCAAGCGGTTAGCTGCAGTTGATTGAAAAAGTGAAACATCATAAATGACAAGTAAAATGATTTTAGATTTCAATTTTGATCCTGAAAATGGAATCAGGACAGTCAAATTAGCCAAGGGTGTCATTTTCATGTTGATCAATGCATAACTGACCACTTGTCAAAAGGAAGATTGATCAATAAGAACCTCAGATTCTTCACATTGGAGAAAGATATCAATATTATGCAGATTTCAACACCATGTAGATGTAGATGCAAGACTAACATGAATGCAACCTAAGGTGTAGTCACTAAACCTTTAGCCTTGAAAATTTTCATCATCGAGCATTTTTGGAACATCAGAGTCGATACAATCCTTACTGGTGCCACTGTGACCATAAGAATATGAATATGACTTTCATTAGATAAGATATGAGAAACAAAGATAAGAATCGGGGCACAAAAGCCGAGATGACCTGAACATTATTTATATTTGATGTTGCAAGAGTACACCAGTATTGAGGCATTCAAAGCCAAGATAACCATGAGTGTGATCTTGCATAAACAAGCAGAGAAATAATAGTCAAGGAGATGGTTTTGACCTCACCTTGGCGTGCAAGTAAACAAGATCGGGGATGTGAGGCTTTTCCTCCTTAATGCAGGAGATCTTACCACAAACACCCAGTTTATTGGACATTGCTGGATCATCGAGACCAGACCAAAAAGTATTAGACAAAGAAAAGATTGATAAAAATCAATGACAACAGATATCATACAAAGAGAAATTCAGCATACTTCATCTAATTTCAATATTTTAGGATGTGTATATGTATGAGGTATTGAGAAACACCATCGTGCTTGTGAGTGCGATGTGTTTGAGTGCTATCGATCTGTTATTTACATTTGCGGTATCCAATGTGTGTTAAGAAACACAGATGCATCCAAAGATAGTGTTAAGAAACACTTTTGATTAGGTGTTGAGAAACACTTGTTTGAGTCAGTAGCGAGTTGTCCTTTAGAATTGACAAGATTACTGACTTTGGTGTAATCCAAATATGTGATCTTATTGGGGACCCATGCCCCAAGTAGCAAATGACGATGACTGACTTGACTCATACTGTGAGGACAAAGCTGATTTGACTGCCCCTAGAGTATGACTTTGGATCAGTTTCAAGCCAGAAGGGTTCTCAGAAGAAACAAAGTGTCACAAAAGTGACTGAAAGATATGTACAAACTGAAGCAAAGGATTGCCAAGATTGAGCATTGATAGATGGAGTGATGAGTAAAAGAGGCGCCTATTTACCAGGTTTTCACCTACTTGGTAAAGATGCTATTTTTGCTACCATGACGCCCATTTACCAAGTTTCACCAAGGCATTTTTTCTTCTTTTTTGGTATTTTTCCATTTTTTAAATTTTTTTTGGGTTGATTCATCAAGGCGTCTGTTTACCAGGTTTTCACCAAGATGACCATTTTTTCAGGACTTTTTTCAAAATTTAGTCTTTTTTAGGATCATAAGTATGTACATGGTGTTGATCACTAAGAATGCCTTAGGTGTAGAACTTCTTCAGATGCAGAGTGTTGATGGGCTCCCAGAGGTGTTCTCCTTTAGGTGTTGAGAGTCGATAGGCTTTGGATTCGAATGCTACAGTATTGATATAAGGACCCAGCCAATCGGGTTCAAATTTCCCCTTTTGTTCTCTATGTGACTATTACGAGGGTTTTCTCTTAACACTAGGTCTCCCACCTAAAGTTCTCTTGGTTTGACCTTTTTATTATAACCTTAAGACATTCTTTTCAAGTAAGATCTGTGGTGATCAAATGCCACTTGCCAACGTTCATCTACAAGTTCTAGTTCTTGCAGCCTTGAGACTCTGTGATCTTCATCTATGATAAGCCTTCGTAGGGAAACTCTCAGAGATGGGAGTTCTACTTCTATGGGTAGTACTGCTTGTGATCTATAGACAAGAGCAAAGGGGGTTTCCCCAATAGGTGTTCTGATACTCGTTCTATATGCCCATAGAGCGGGATTGATCTACAGATGCCAATCTCGTCCAAATTTATTCACAGTATGGTGTAAGGTTTTTAGAAAAAAATTATTGGAGGCCTCGACCTATCCATTACCCCATGGATAATAAAGGGAAGAGTAATGTTGTTTGATCTTGAACTTCTCACAAATTTCTTTGATATTGGTGTTTTTAAACTGCCCTCCATTGTCAGTTACAATGGCTGAAGGAATGCCATATCTACAAATAATATGATTAAGAATAAATAGGGCCACCTGTTGGCCTATAGCTTTGATTAGTGGGACTGTCTCTACCCACTTCGTGAAATACTCAATGGCTGTGATGATGAATTTTTTCCCATTAGAAGAAGATGGGTGTTTCTGACCGATAAGAAGGAATTCCCACTGTTGGAAAGGCCAGTGTGTGATAAAGGGAATCGGTTCCCTTGCTGAAGCATGTATAAGATTACCATGCAATTGGAATTTATCACACATCTTTTCATATATAACTGGCTCTTTTTCCATATCTCGCCAGTAGTACCCCGCTCTTAGTAGTTTTTGGGCCAGAGTCAGGCCATTAGAGTGAGAACCAAAAATACCATCGTGGACCTCAGCTAATGCATGTTTGGAATCCTCTTTTTCTAGTCACCTAAGAAAAGTACCATCTAGTCCTCATCTATAAAGATTGTCAGCTATGAGAACATATTGTGAGGCATTTCAGATAAGGTGTCGACGTTTATTGTGGGTAAGCACATCAGGGATGACCTAATGGAAAATGTAGGCGTAGACATGTTTATATCAGGAAGATTCTTGTCCTATGATAGAAAAGACCATGTGGGAGTCTGGGGAGTTGTAGGCAAGGAAATGAATTTCTTCCACTAGGAACCCATAGCGGAAATATTCCTCTTGCGGTTGTGAGGACGCTAATGTAGCCATGGCATCAGCTACTTTGTTTTGTGTCCTAGGGACCTACTAGAATGTGATGTATGTAAAGTATTTCTTAAAGTCATCAACCATTGTCTTATAAGGCATGAGTTTATCATCCTTATTCCGATAGATCTCATTGGTTTGGTTGATGACAAGTTGGGAGTCCCCATAGATGTGTAGCTTTGATATGTTCCATTCAATTGCCAGTTTGATTCCATTAACCAAGGCTTCATATTCAATAATTTTATTTGTACAAGGGAACAATAACTTGTATGCCTTTGGTATGGAATAGCTTTGAGGTGTTATGAACAAGACACCTGCACCTGATCCCAGTTGTGTAAAAGATCTATCGAAGAACATTTTCCATGACCTGTGTGTTATGTGCAAAATAGAACCGTCTAGAAATTCAACATTGATTGGGAGATTATCTTGTAATGGAGCATCGACCTATTGATCTACAATGGCTTGTCCCTTAATTTATTTGTGCTTAATGTATTCAATGTCAAACTCACTGAGGAGCATGACCCATTTAGCTAGTCTTCCAGTCAAAGTTGCTTTACTCAAAGATATTTCAGTGGATTGATCTTTGCAACCAATTTTGTGGAATGTGCTAACATATAATGTCTCATTTTCTGAGATGCAAATAAAATAGTGAAACAAGCTTTCTCTATCATGGAATAGTTCATCTACTGATGTAGTATATGGCTCACTCTTTCTTGTTGTCATCCACTTGTGCTAGAAGTGCCCCCAGTGATGTTGTCCTGGCAGATATATATAAGATTAATGGTTTTCCTAGTGCAAGAGGCATCAATACCGGTGGGTTAGCCAGGTATGCTTTGATTTGATCAAATTTCTTTTTGCATTGTTCATCCCATTCATATGTGACTCCCTTACACAGAGTTTTCGTGAATTGTTGGGATTTTTCTGCTAACTATGAGATAAATCTCCTGATGGACTGAATTCTTCCTTGAAGTGTCCTCATCTGAATAATGTTTTTAGGTGGTGGCATCTCAAGGATTGATTGCACCTTTGTAGGATCTAATTCAATCTTTTTTGCTGAAACAATGTAACCTAACAACTTTCCAGAGGTCACACCAAATGCACACTTTTTTGGATTTAGTCGAAGCTTGAAATGCTCCATTCTATCAAGGATTTTACCCAAGTATTGTAGGTGTGTTGATCTTTCCATAGTTTTAATAAGTTTTTCATCCATGTAATCTTCCATATTTTTCTGCATCATGTCATGAAAGATTGTGGTGACACCCCTTTGATAAGTGGCTCCTGCATTTTTCAGTCCGAAGGGCATAACGTTCCAGCAGAAGGTGCCCCAAGCACATGTGAAAGTTGTCTTTTCCTGATCTTCTGGAGCAATCTTAATCTGGTTATATCCAAAGAATCCATCCATGAGGGAGTACATTTCATATCCAGCTGTCATGTCCACAATCATATAAATGTTGGGCAAAGGAAAGTCATCCTTTGGACAAGCCTTGTTTAGCTCCCTGAAGTATGTGCAAATGCAGATAGATTTATCTGGTTTGGATACTAGTATAATTTTTGAAATCCACTCGGCATAATCAATAGCGTGAATGAACCCGCTTTTATTAACTTTTCCAGTTTAGCTTTAATAAACAGAGCAATGTGAGGATGCATTTTACAAAGCTTATGTTTTACTGGTTTTACTCCTGGTGTGATAGAGAGATAATGCATGATCAGATCGGGATCCAAACCAGGCATGTCTGAGTAACTCCATGCAAAGTTGATTTTCTTCTCCTTAAATAAGTCAATGAATTGTTTTAGCTCTGTTGTTGATAAATATTGGGCCACATGGAAGATGTGTGGATGTTCCTCTGTTCCAATATTTATAGGTTGCGTTGGTTCAGTCAATACTAATGACCGCTCCTGGAAGTGACTTGGAAGAATATCAAGTACCCATCCTTTGGTGCCTTAGAGAGGTTTTTACCATCGGATGCATCTTTTATTTTGACTATTTTATGTTCTAAAACTGCCACAATGTGCTTTTTGCCTTCATAACTCTTTTTATTTTTCATTTTGATTTTATGACTGAGGTACTTGATACTCGTTTCAGTCATATTCATGCTAGGTTCACTGGTGGAAGAAGTCAAAGGTTCAACAGTGTTCAGGTAGCATGATAATGCATACTCATTGGGAAATATAGGGATGTTTATGGGTTGTGTTTGCAAACCCCAGTCAATGAGTTTAGGATGTAGGAGGGGTAATAAATTGATAGGTTTGAGGGTATTCACGGTATGTTCATCAAAAACTTGGACCATCACATAGAGACCTAAATTAGTGCCATGTATAGATGCATTTAAATCAACAAGAGCCCTAACAACATCATCAAAACCCATGTCAGGGATTAGAGGATCTAACTCGTTAGACCTAGACCCTAAACCTTCACCTATCTCAAATGGAGTTACGTACTGTTGTACAATATCTACCTCCTTGTCTTGAGTCCCTTCTGATAAACTATCAAAATCATACTCGTGAGAGTCCATTTCAGCATAATCAACCATATTTAGGACATGAGTGAAGTCCAATGGTTGCCCCTAGTTTGGATGAGTTCTATCTAAAAACTCTGCTACGGTTAGATTCCCTTTTCATGTATCTGGATCTTGTTCAAATGTAGTGGTCTCTGACTGATCATAAGCCATTGGAGATTCCTCTAGAACACACTCTTCAGTAGCGTTGACCTGTGGTGTTTCTTCATCAAAGAGAAGAGCCAGGATATTGGGAGGAATAGGAGAAGGATACACATCTTCCTCATCAGAATCATCCCACTTGCAAGTGGGTGTGTCAGTGTTTTGTTTTGTTGTGTTATGCTCTTCTTCATCTAGATGAACCTGATGTTTCTTTCCTTTATCTAGACTTTTATTGGCCCTTTGTGCTTTCCTTGATAAGAACCCTAGACCAGTTGTGTCCATAGGTCCTCTGAATTCAATAGATATTGGTTCTTGGAGTCCATTCTGATTACATCCAATGGGTCCTTTGCCTAAATAACCCATTTTTTGAGCCAACTCATACCCCACTCCATATGTTTCTAGGGATATTTCACATTGTTTTATCTCATTAAATTCAGGCTCTTTATATAGCCAATCCAGAATTGATTGTTATTCTTTTTCATCCTCTAATGGTATGTTGGCTTTAACAAAGTTATCATCATAGATTTCTTGGTATGTTGTTGGTTTCATCTCTTCCGAAGGTCTCCCATAAGACCTAGGTGATGTGGGAAGAGATGTGATTGATAGTACGGGTTCCACTGTGTATCCACCCATACCAGTGTCCTTAATCTTCAACTTTTTTTCATTTCTTTTAGTAAGTCATTGGTTGACTCTGAAGTTGAAGCTTCTTTGTTATGGGGT
Organism: Thuja plicata; assembly: GCA_018584345.1. Lineage (NCBI taxonomy): Eukaryota > Viridiplantae > Streptophyta > Pinopsida > Cupressales > Cupressaceae > Thuja > Thuja plicata. Next base: position 1,420,365 of record MU223245.1, read on the forward strand.
ATGAGAGTGTTTGCTGCTTGATGCAGTGCATTACATGCGTAGCTATTTTCTACATGAATGTTGACCTTGAAACCATTGAACAAAAAATTGATACACTGATGCTAGGTGGATGGGACAACTTGCATTTTATGTATCCAGGGTCTTTTCAACAAGATGTTGTAAGCCAATGGAAGATCTAATACCTGGAAAGTGACTTCCCTCTCCATGGGACCCACTATGATGGGAAGAGTTACGAGACCTTTGGAAGATCTCTCTTTTTCATCATATGCCTTTATGGTAATCTTCTTCTTTAGATCAATGGCATATTCTGAAAATCCCAATTGCTCAATCAATTTGTAGGTGCATATGTTCAACCATGCACCTCCATCTATCAAGACTCGTTTGACATGATCTTTATGAATTGTGACTTCAATATGCAATGGAAGATTATGTGGATAACTCAGGGAGTTATCATCTTCCTCTGAAAAGGAAAAGTAATGTGGTGAAGTCAAATGAAAAACCATAGATTGAAACCTATCCAAATCCAAGTCTTTAGGGACATTGGAGTTTGACAAAGCTTTACCTAAGATCTCTCTGTGAGCTAGAGAGATTTTGAGAAATTCAAAGATTGAAATTTGTGAGTTGGTTCTTTGCAATTGCTCGACAATGCTATAGTCCACAACATGGGATGAAGCCAATTGTTTAGATTGAGCTACCTTGGAGGCACTCGCAGTCAGTTGTTTGTTGGTGGGCATCCATTTTTTAGGTGTTGTCGGTTGATTTTGAGATGATGAGTTAGAAGACCCTCCGGTTGATTTTGAGATGATGCGTTAGAAGACCCTCCTTTGCCCAAGGTGACATTTTCTTGCACTTGGGTCATGGTGTTTCCTATTCTAGACTCTTACTTATCAGTTTTGACAATGATAACGTTACAGTACTCTGGAGAGACTAGTTCAATCACATGGATGACCTTATCATCTGGGGTGTTGTACGTGTGATTAATCCTAGCACTCTGTTTAGAAGATTATGATTTCTCATATTTAGGAAAGGGATCCTTAAATGCCTTATGATTATCATTTGTTGCACGATTGTCTACTGTGATGGTTTCACTATCAATGAGGTCCTGGATTTCATGTTTTAACCTCATGCAGTTTGCTATTGTATGTCCCTTATTTTTGTGATATGTACAGTAATCATTGTCTCTCCACCATTTTGGTTTTAATTCTAGTTCATATGACTTGGAGTTATCTATAAACGTGATAAGTTTGTTAGCCAATATAATCTTAAGGGACAATTCATAAGATTCACCCAAGGGATCGAAGTCCCTCTTTCGTTTAACCCATGGCTTCTCCTTCATAAGGTTACTCATTCCGTTGGAGGATGATTTTGTGTTATCTTCGGAAGCTTTTAGGGATTTTGAGCCACTTGTCAAATTGAATACTGCTGGTTTGGGTTGGGGAGTAACATTATTGACTACCCCATTGTTCACTACATGCTTGTTCTTATTCCAATATTTGGTCTTATCTTTGTGTACGCCTATTTTGGATTTGTGGTTCCTTTGCTTTCCAGTGACGAGGGTTAGTAGCACTGGTTTGCAATGAGAGAAATCAAATACACAAGGCTACTAATAATAAATACTTAAATGTAACCAGTAAAATGTACAAGCAAAGAAAAGAAAACAAATGAATGCAAACCCCAAAGTGCTTGAAGCTTCTATTGTCTCTCTCTACTCCTTTCGAAATGTTTTTTTTGATGCTCAGTATTGGTGTAGACAGCGTCTATGACTTGAGAAGTATCAATAATTTGATACTTGAATGTGTGTATGATCGCAAGATGCCTTGAATGCTAGAACCAAATTGACGGAGTAATGGCGCACGAGAGCTTGAAATCCTAGATGTGTGATCGCAAGAAGGCTTGATGCTTGAACCAATCTGACAGAGTAATGGCGCGTGTAAGCTTGAAATCCTGGATCCTTCAAATGGTTATGAAGGGTTTATTATATAGGAATTGAGGATGATATGAACGATTGAGATCAATCCCAGAGATAGGGAGATGAATGGTTGAGGTTAAAAGGAACTGGAGAAGCCATCAGTAAACTCCACCTTTTCAACTGGAAAAGAGGAGATAGAGTTTGGTTGATTGAAGAGCTAATTGTGAGTTACCTTTTAGAACTAAAGAGGCGGGTGGAGTTACCCATGTGAATTGGAGAGATGGGTACAGTTACCCATGTGAACTAGAGAGATGGGTGGAGTTACCCATGTGAACTGGAGAGATGGGTGGAGTAACCCATGTGATCTGATTAAAGATTATCTCTTTGAATATAAATGAATATTTAATTCATTTATGTAATTAAATTTTTCAACATGTGAGATAATTGAATCCTTTTTTTATTTAGAATTGCTTTATTGAATGAAATTAAATTAATTTAATTGGAAGAATTTAATTAGTAAGTTTAAATCTTTCAATTTAAACTATAGGAAATTGAATTTAATTAATTAATTATTGGTAATTAATCAATTAAGGTTAATTAATTAAATAAAATTAATTATTTAATTAATTTGGGGAATCTGATTAGATGATTTGGGGAATGAATTTAGAGGAAAATAGATGATTAATTAACGATTAAAAACCATTAATTAATAGATGAAAATTAGTGTTTTTAATGTAAAGTCGCAAGCCTGTCCATTTTAGGGTGTCTACATTTGCCCCTCTTTGATACAATGTGATTCATCGCGTTGTGTCAAATAATTTGCAGATTTGATCCTGCCCCAACTTTCCCCAGTGACCGCAGGTGGACTATATGCCCCCTCAACAATGCCCCCTCAACAAATTAAGCAAAGAAAATGCGTCAGATGAGCATTAATTTGTTGAAAATGTGAATCACTATATGATGATGATGAATGCATTCCTATGTTAGTTATGATGTTGTTGATGATGGATGCATTGATTATATGATCTACTATGCACATATTTTGGATTTTTCTTATGCAATAAATGAATGCAATCTACTATGCATAAAATATCTGAGTCAATGCATGTGTTAGTTAGAAGAAAGTGGAAAAAGTTTCTCTGGGATTGATTGATGGATATGAATTGATAAAAAGGATGGTTGAATATTGATAGATATGAATTGATAGAACGGATGGGTGACCCAAGTCACTACCACGTTTCCAATTTTTGTCATCATTGCATCTTTTTTTATGAAATTCTGAAGAGTGTCCAATGTATCCAGATCACATACCATCTAGATACTACCACAACCTCTTGATTATCTGAAGGAGTAGAGAGATTTAATAGAAAGAGAACTTAATGAACCCAAATATTGACCATCTAGGTTCAACTATGTTCCCTGTTTGAAAAGAAAGAGAGATAAAAGCACCCAGATATTGACCATCTAGATACCGCTTTACTCTCTAAATAAACCGAACAAAAGAAAAAATGAAAACCAAGATAGAACTCCAACGCACCTATATTCCATCTGGATAGCACTGTGAGCTCTTGATTTTGAAATGAAAGACCAAAAAAACAAGATATAATTCTAATGTACCCAGAGTCCATCTGAATAAAACTGTGAACTCTTGATTTTAAGAAGAAAGCCGATAAAAACCGAGATAGAAATCCAATGCACCCAGAGTCCATCTGGATACCGCTATGATTCTATTGGTAAATAAACAAGCATATAGCAAAGAAGGAATGTCCAATTCTTTCCCAAGGTTAAGCTCAGATCATGGACTACGTGGCTTCCAGATAAGTGACAGTGCCTACCGCATTTATTCTAAATCATCATGGCCCCAGAATCAAAGTGAACATTCAATAGACAACAATAAAATAAAATAAGTCATGATCCATCACAGCTACTCTCCTCACTTGGTGGATCCCGGAGTAGCGTAAGAACATAACCATGAAATATAGACCGACTTCTAACCGACTGACTAACCTAGTCAACATTTTGATTGTTCCTTGATTCAGTTTGATTCTCTTGATTGGATCGACTCTCTTGATAGGCTTGATTGGCTTGATTGCTTTGATTGTGTCTAGTTTCAGTTAATAGATGAATCATATAAGACAGACCTGTCTGGTTTTGAGCATATCCATCACTGTGTAAGACGATTGATATGATTGATTAATTGATTATGATCATTTTGGTGGCTGATCAAGCTGTGTCAGATGGGCCTAATGCTGATTCACAAAGCTCATGGTTGTGACATTTGATAGATTGGCTTGGTTGCCAGTTTGCTTGCTGATAGATTTGATAGATTGTTAAAGTTGTGTTATATGGGCCCAATGCTGATTCTCAAAGCTCGTGATTTTGAAATTGATTGACTTGGCTTGATCTCCCTTTGCTTTGTTGATAACTGAGTTGGTTTTATTAGCTTGGCATTTTGCAATTTTTGATTATTTTTTATGAAGAATGATTTTTTTTTAGGACATTTTGATCTTTTTAGGATTTTTTGATGAGTTTTCTAATTTTTAGGGATTTTTTTAGGACATCTAGAATCCCCCCCTAGTCTGGTGGACCAGTACTAACCATGGATAAGTGTTGATGCTCAGAGGGGATTGTGCTTCTGGATACAACTTGGGTAGTCAATCTTGCAAGCAAAGTTTTGCTCAAGCTTTTGATCTTGGAGTTCATTGATGGTGAAGCTGGATTTGAACACTTGGCACCTTTTTGCAAGGTTTTCACCAAGGTACCTACTCAATAGTGCATGTTTGTCAAGTTTTCACTGAGAAAGCAATTTTTTTCTCTTTACTTTTTTTCTTTTTTTATTTTTTTTTTGTCGCCAAGGGGCCTGTTTGCCAGGTTTTCACCAAGGTATCCTTTTATATTTCTTGATTTTTTTTGGTATTTTCTGGATATGTAGATAGTTTCCTTAACCATTGAGACCTCAAGCATAGAACCTCTTAAGATGCATGTTGTTTATGTATTCGGGGAGCTAATCTCCTTTTGGTGTTGCTAGTTGGTATACCCACTCTGTGTAGAGTTGACAATGACATATGGTCCTAGCCAGTTAAGCTCAAACTTTCCTGGTTTCACTCATTCTGCTTGGTTCTTTTGATTTTCCATGAGGAAAAGGTCTCCTACCTCAAATATTCATGGCCTCACCTTCTTGTAATAATTCCTTCTAAGGCGATTATGATAGCCTTGTAAGTGGTTGAATGCATTTTGTCTTCTTTCGTCTAGTAGTTCCAGTTCACTGAGCCTTGCTACTCTATAGTCTTCATCTGAAATCAGGTTCTTTAATGATATCCGCAGGGATGGGATTTCCACTTCGAGGGGTAAAACTGCCTCTGATCTATATACTAGGGAGAAAGGAGTGGAACCTGTAGGTGTTCTCATGCTAGTTACTGTATGCCCATAATGTGGGACCAAGCTGTAAATTCCAGTCTCGCCCTGATTCGTAAACTATTTTCCTCAAGATTTTTAAAATGGTTTTGTTCGTCGCTCCGGCTTGGACATTTCCTTGAGGATAATAGAATGAAGAGAACCCTTGTTTGATTTGGAACTGTTCACATAGCTCTTCAACATCTTTATTTTGGAAAGGTGTACCGTGATCTATCAGGATGGTTTAAGGAATTCCATATCTACAGATGATATGGTTGAGTATGAACATTGAGATCTTCTTTCCAGTTATGTAAGTGAGGCAAATTGATTCCACCCACTTAGTGAAGTACTATGTTGCTACTATGGTGTATTTGTGTCCATTTTCTGAAGATGGTGTAATCTTGCCCACTAGGTCAAATCCCCACATAGAAAATGGTAATGGTGAAGTGATAGGATTTAGTTCTTGGGTTGGTGCATGGATGAGGTCTCCATGAATCAAACATTGCCTACACATTTGTACATACTTGTTTGCATCTGTCTCTACTATTGGCCAGTAGTATCCCATGTGGATAACCTTTTTAGCTAAGTTGTTGCCACCTTCATGGGTTTTACAAATTCCTTCATGTACCTCGTACATAGCTCTCTGGGATTTCATGGAAATGAGACATTGTAATAGTGTTCCATCTAGACTTCATCTATATAGAGTATTTGTGAGAATGGTTTACCTAGAGGCTTGGCGGATGAGGGACTTTTTCTAGTTCCAAGACAAGTTGGGAGGTAAGATACTACTTTGGAGGTAATTATACATGTCATGGTACCATGGGGTTTCAGGACCAAAAAGGACACATGTTGATTCTATGATTGGTGTCTGATGTGATGGCATCATGAGTTTCTCCACTAGAAACTAGAATCTGGTTTCATTGCCTGGAATATCGATTAGTGATGCTATAGTAGCCATTGCATCTATAGCCTTATTTTGAGTCTTGGTATTTGCTCAAAAAAGATGTATTGGAACTTAGTGCACAACATGTCCATCTGTTCTCTATATGGTATTAGCTTCTCATCTTTTGGCATATAGTCATTGTTGAATTGGCAAATGACCAACTATGAATCTCCGTAGACCTTAAGGTTCTTGATTCTCCATTGAATTGTTGTCTTTACTCTGATGATGAGAGCTTCATACTCGACTATGTTGTTGGTGCAAGGTAAGTTGAGTCTGAAAGATTTGGGTATTGCATCATTGTTTGGAGTGACAAGTACTATCCATGCTCCTGCACCATGGTTTGTACATGACCCATCAAAGTATAGTTTCCATATCTCTATAGTCGGTTGTAGTGTAAGAATAGACTCATCTGGAAAGTCAGATAGGATAGGCTGATGATCCTAAATAGGTGCCTCTAATAATTGATCCATAATCACTTGCCCTTTAATGGCTTTTCTGTCTACGTACTCAATGTCAAACTTGCTTACGATCATTACCCACTTTGCAAGTTGTATGGTGAGTGCTACTTTGCTTAGTAGATACTTTAGAGGATCAATGTGTGCTATGAGCTTAGTTTGATGACTCAACATGTAACTCCTGAGATTCTAAGAAGCAAAGACCACCCGTAAGCATGACTTTTCAATTGGCATATAGTTGAGCTCATATCCTACCAAGTTTCTGCTGAGATAGTAGATGACTCTCTCCTTACCTTGGTCATCATGTTGTGCTAGGAGCACTCCTAAGGCTGTTTTAGTTGCTGAGATGTATAGAATTAGTGGATGACCTTGAAATGGTGGCCTCAATATGGGAGACTTGAGTAGATAGTCCATGAATATTTGGAATGATTCTTCACACTATTCTGTCCACATAAACTTTATGTCCTTGTGTAGTAGATGCTGAAATGGGTGGCACTTGTCCGCTAGTTGAGCTATGAATCGCCTGATTGATTTAAGCCTGCCCTGTAAACCCCTTAGTTGCCTTAGGTTAGTTGGTGGCGGCATATCCAGTATTGCTTTGAATTTTGTTGGGTTGACCTCTATGCCTCGATGGGACACAATGAATCCTAAGAGCTTCCTTGTTGTGACTCCGAATGCACATTTATTTGGATTTAAACGGACCTTGTATTCTTGCATTTTGTCGAATATGGGTCCAAGTACTTGTAGATGATATTTTCTAAGTGTTGACTTTGCAAGTATATCATCAACATTGTCCTTCATTGTTTTGTGGATGAGGTCATGGAAGATGGTAATCATGGCCCTTTGATACATTTCTCCCACATTTTTTAGACCAAGTGGCATGATGTTCCAACAATAAGTGCCCCATGGACATGTAAAATCCACCTTATGTTGGTCCTCTGGCACAATCCTTATCTAATTATACTCTGAAAAGCCATCCATGAGTGACAACATTTGATGCCCTTCTGTTAGATCTACTATCATATCGATATTAGGCAAGGGAAAGTCATCCTTGGGACAAGCTTTGTTAAGATCTCTAAAATCTGTGCAAATTCAAATCTGACTGATGTGCTTTGTAACTGGTACTAGATTGGATATCCAGTCTGCGTATGGGATCGGTCTTATGAACTTATCATCTAGGAGCTTTTTCAATTCTGCCTTGACTAGTAATGCCACATGGGGATGCATCTTTCTCAGCTTCTGTTTGATGGGTTTGGCGTTGGGTAGCAATAGGAGATGATGTAGCACAAGCTCTGGGTCCAATCCTAGCATGTCAGAGTAGGACCATGCAAAATTGATCTTCCTTTCCTTGAAGAAACTGATGAACTGTTCTCTCTCCTTTGGGGTGAGTGATTTTGCTTTGTGGGTTTTTGTCATCACCCAATTTGACTTCCTCTGTTTCTTCTGCTAATAATGCTGAATTTTCCTCTATCAAGGGGAGGAGTTCCTGCTTTCCATGTTCTAGTGCCTCAGTGAGGTTTTCTCTAGAAGATACATCTTGTTTTGTCTTTTTATCATTTTTTGTGCCAGTAAGCGCCTTTCGCTTTTCACTCACTGACGATTCTTTTTTTCTTTTTCAATTGTTTTTTATGAATGGAAAGAGGATCTTCCTCCCCAGAGTATGTTGATCTGTCAAGGTCGATGGTGAAACCTTCTTTATGGTCTTCTGGTGGCATTCCCTCTCTGAGTCCCATGCAATCTGTGATAGCCTCATCGTTCTCAAAGATATGCATATCAGGCGGTCCTTGTTGATCCCACTCTATTAGTTCTGGGTGTACAAGACATAGGCCTTCATGTTGGGTTGAATCTATTTGGTTGAAGGGGAATACAAAGATGGTTTTGACAAACTGAGACTCTGATGTGGACGCACCACCTAAGGAATTTCCATCGATATGTTTATCGATACAGGGTTGGTCTTCCATGGTTAATTGTTTGAACAAATCATTAAGGTGTATGGTGGTGGCTAACTGAGGGGAATAGTCTAGGATTGAAGGTTCAGATTCGTGAAGGGATCTCCACTCATACTTGTGGGAGTCAGTTTTTCTAGAATTCTCATCATATGTCTCACTTCCTTCGTTATCATCAATTTCTTGGTTGAGGTTTATTAAGGATTGAGAGGTCCCCACTTCGGTGGGCAACAACTATTGTTGTATGTTTCTTATCAAGATGTGTTCCAGGTTTTTCCCCTGGTGTAACTCTATTATTTGTTCTTGATCAACTTGTATGTCTCGGGTGATAGGATTGGTTCTTTTTTGCCCATAGCTTAACCCTCTCTTATTTCTTTAGGTTGGCGAGAGAAACGATTCCATTAAGCCTTGCTATCTTTCCCCCAGACCAGTTGTACCATCATACCAAAATTTTTGCAGCATTGTATAGCCAGTTCCATAGTTTTATATGGGTAGGGGTTGTTGAAGTGTCTCTTGTGGATGTTGGTACAACCATGTATTGATACCTGGATCAAATGGGTTCTCTTCTGCAATGTCTCCCCATCTGAGAAAGGTTATGGGTGGACACCTAAACACAATAGGCTCTAGGATTTTGGTTGTAATAACTGGTTGTGGCATGTCATATGTTCGTGGGCTCTGAGGCATGTTTTGTGATAGTGAAAGATTCCTCATAGCTATATTCACCACATCCCTTGTCTGTAATGGATATTTTTCCCTCTTTTCTTATGATATCTTTGGGAATTGAGTTTGATGCGGATGAGATACATGCCTCTTGGTTCAAGGGAACTTGGTTGTCAGTGTTGATTTGGACCGCATTACAGTATTGGAAAGGATTTGGATCTCCCTCAATGATGATTTCTTCTCCCTGGTGTGGGAACTTGATGCACTCATGGTATATTGAAGGTACAAATTACATCTCATGTATCCATGGTCTCCCTAGTAACATCTTGTATCCCAAGTCAAGATCTAGGATCTGGAAGGGAGTGTTCTTGACAACTGGACCAATCCGGATAGGTAGAATGATGATACCTTTAGAGGATCTTTCCTCTTCATCGCAAGCTCTGATATTGATCCTCCTTGTTACATCGTTACTGGACTCGGAGCAGCCTAATTGCTTGATTAGCTTTAAAGTACAAATTTTTAATCCCTCCCCACCATCAACAAGGACTCTACAGATTGCACTTTTATGGAATTGGACAAGCAATTGTAAGGGATCATTATGCAAGGGTTTTTGCGGTGGCACGCCATGGCCTATGAATGTTGCATGTTTGTTGGATGCTATATGGTTAACCATCATTTGAAAGCTCTTAGGGGTTATGTCCCTTGGGAAAGTTGCTTTCTGAAGGGCTTGGTCAAGTGCTTGTTTATGCCACGGAGATATGCGCAAGAGGTCAAACATGGAGATTTGGGCAGGCATGTGCTTTAGCTAATCCACAAGGCTTGTGTATGGATCTGAGGTTGCTTGAGGGTTGGCTAGTGTAGCAGCTAAGGAAGGTTCTCCTTGAAAGACAACTCTTGTACAATGTGTGGTTACAACACATTTGTTACCTTAATCTCTGATAGTGATCGTAGCCACATGGCTATCTGAAGGATTTAGGCAATTGATAGTGTTATCACTATTGGCATAAGTGTAGATGACCTATTTTGACTGTCCACCAGACCCAAAGATTTTCCCTTTATTGTGATCATGAAATGTGTCATTGAATATTGTATGATTAGTTCTTCCTTTTGTTTGGGTATTTGTCACGTTGATGACCCATGTGTCAATTAGGTCTTGGATAACGTGTTTCAATCGATAATAGCTGGGTGTTTTGTGTCCCTTCACCCAATGAAAATTGCAAAAATCATTATCATTGTACCACCTCAACTTGATTGCACCATGTTCATGTTCCCTGATTTTCGGGAGAGTGATATTGTTAGTTTGTATCAGCTTTCGTAAAGCTGATTCTATTGACTCTCCTAATGGTGTGAAGTCTCGTTGTTGGAATTGAAATCGTGGTTTGCGTTGAGCCTGTTGTTGAATGTTTGACACAATGGCCACTTGGACAGGGGGAGGTTGAGTTTAAGTGTATGCTTGTGGAGTGGGCACCGTATTTTGTTGGTTGACCACAGGTGCACCTTGCAGTGACACTTTGGGTTGTGCGTAGTTGACTGTCTTCACATCAATGACACCATAGTTGGTGACATTTTTGTTTTTATTCCACCACTTATCTTTGTCCGTTGCATTCTTGTTTCTATTTGTTTGGGTAGGATCTGCAAGGACTCCTCTTTTGACTAAGTTCTTCTCACAATGAACTCCTCGTTTGATGAGTTGTGTAAAGTTTAGAGCTAACTACAATTCTATTGTGAATGACATGTCTGGAATCAGATTGTCAACAAACATGACTATTAGGTCTTGCTCAGGTACATCATACATTATCCTGTTTGTGTGTGCTATAATTGTGTCACACTTCTATGAATCCTTACATTCAAGAACACTCAAGAATGAGGTCTCAAAAATTGATCTATAGCTCCCTAGGCATGGAGTGCAAGGGTTTTTAGAATGCTCTCAGCTAGAGCTATTAAGCCTATAACCTTGCTAGTAAACCATGCAATGGGAGATTCAATGAAGACAAGGGCAAGAATGCCAATATCCTCAAGAATCAAGAATGAAATGCAATGCAAGATAGATTAAGATGAATATGCAAGCTAAGCTATGAAAATGAAATAACAAGTATTACAAAGCCTCTTAGTTAAGCTAGATGAATTAATCTAAAGCATAAAGGAATTCTAAGCTAAGAATGTCATGATAATGCAAGAAATGAAACTATGATAACATGTAGATGCAAAAGTAAAGAATGCTCCACATCTTCAAAAAGCTCCAAAGTGACCTAGAAAACCTGCAGCATAACATTAGCATCAAAACCTAAGATATAAGAATAAAGGAGAGAGCTCTCCTTTTATAAGAACTGAGATGAAATGGACCATTGAGATTAAGAGGCAAAAGTCTTAATCAAGGGTGGAGAAAAATGGAAGCTTGATCCTTGTGCACAAATATCCTCTAATAAGAAAATAGGAGTTGACTTTTGTGTCCCAC
>MU223245.1:1445669-1455933 GCA_018584345.1 Thuja plicata
ACTTATCAAACTCAGAGGATAAATTATTATGGGCCCCGGGAGCAGATGGAAAGTTCACTATTAAGGAGGGATATAGACTCCTTCAACAGAGAAATTCAATTTCAAAACCATCACGAGCATACAATTTCTGTTGGAATAATGTAAATTTACCCAAGGTTGGCTGCTTTGCTTGGCTAGCATTGAATAACAGGGTATTAACTAGTGCGCGAATTCATAGACTCAACATAGCACAATCATTTAATTGTTTATTATGTGACAATCAACAGGAAGATGTTGATCACTTATTTTTAAATTGTAAATTTGCACAGAAATGCTGGTATTTTGTACTTGAGAAATTAAATTATCTAACACCATTACCAAACAAACTTTGGGACTTATTTAAATCATGGCCACAGTTATACTCTACATCCCTCTTTTCAGCAATTTGGATATGCACCCCAGCATTAGTAGTTTGGGCAATTTGGTGGGAGAGAAACAAAAGAGTCTTTCGAAGAACTTCCTCTTCAATTGAAACAGTTACAAATACTTTAGAGAGGTCAATATCAGAACTAGTAAATGCCAGTCACAGCAAAATCAAGCATAACTTGGTCATGACCTCATGGGATTCTGCAATTTTACGACAATGGAAACAAATACACATTCCATTTGGTTGGTGTTATAACACGATTTTGAATAAAAAGCTAGCTAGAAACTTAATCAAATGGATACCACCATCATTAGGGAATAGTAAAATAAATTTCAATGGGGCATCAAGGGGGAACCCAGGAAAATCTGGAGCTGGGGTATGCATCCGGGATCACCAAGGACTATTAATAGCAATAAAATGTTGTCCACTCCCAATAGGGTCAAACAATATGGCGGAGGCTCTGGCATTATTCGAAGGATTACTATTGGCTAAATAGGGGGGTCTTAATAAGATCCATATAGAGGGAGATTCGAGTGTTATAATTACAGCATGTATTAAGAGAACATTACATAATTGCAAAATCATACACATCATTCAGCGAATCTGGTTATTAATAGATTCATTCCAAGAAGTATAGATCTCACATACGTTGAGGGAAGGAAATCAGCTAGCAGATCACCTAGCAAACAGAGGATGCGACGGTTATGAAGAATTGTCCTTTAAAGATGGCGAAATGTTAAGTCAAGATACCAAGTTTCAAGAAATTTATAATGCCGAAAGACTGCCATCATTGGATTTGATTTCAAATGTTCGAGTGGGAAGTTAGTTATTACGTCGTCTTGTAAATGGAATCCATTGGTCAAAATCAAGAGTATGTCATTGAGGCTTCACTTCACATGATCACACGGGCAGCCTTGTGGATTTCACAGTTATGACATCACAAGTAGGCGATTAATAAGCATACTCTCTGCAGACACATCTCGCCACAACAAAAATAGTACAAAATGTATGCGACCATGATAAACGATAATTTAAGTGTATCTGAGATCATAGATGCGCATCCTCCATAATAATGTGCGCTGTACCCGAAATATGTGAATCAGATCACAGATATTTGATATTAATTGGCACGAGTGTATTTACCCCCAGTAAAGAACTACAAATACCTTCCCCTGCATAAACTTCATCATATTACTCCCGGGTCGTTATTCAGTGAAGCGTATTTGAGGAATTCAGAATGATGCGTGTGATCTTCCCTGTGTGCCAGACTTGTGGCCGTATTCATGACGAGCTCCTTCCAAGGAATTACAGAGTATACCTACCTCCGGTGGTTGATGAATCCCCACTTCCAAATATGATCGATGGCCCAGAACTTGATCGTGTTTTCATTATCAATTCAATGCTTCATTTTAGGGCTGTCCGACGTGCTATGGGTGAACACATCTTGACCCTGAGAACCAGGATTGTGGTCTATCCTTCCCAGATGGCGTCGATTTTTTTATCAAATTTGATAGACATGCTACAATCGACGGATATGGTGGTTTATATTGCAAACAAGATAGTTCGGCCCCAATTTATACAGGGAACTCGGCTCATGGAGGCATTACAGTGGTACAACCTATGGTCTAGCCACACACTGGTGGGGGGATTGTTTACACATCATGATCTTATGGCTAGTCACGAACACCTAATGGATTACAACAACTTCAAATGGGCGATGGAGAAGAAAAGCTTCCGAATCTTACACAACAATCTGCAGATTGTGGGTACGGCCATTAGAAAACCTTTGGTGGATAAAATTAGGAGCCTCGCACACTCGATATTGGATCTTCTGCTATCCCCTTTGCCCCTGGTTCAACATCCGAGTTGTTACAAAGATTCAGATGGCATCATTAAACAAGTCCCTGACTTGAATGTTCCCCTTTTGCCTGGACTATCCTCCAACATTCGGCCATTGTTGCAACATTCAACTGATGGTTGGGAAGTAGACAATGTCGTTGATTTACTAGTAGGGTGGGAAAAGGCTTAGGGACCTGCTGCGGCCGAGCCTATGGAGGAATAAGTTAAGTCTAGATACCTATGTTCGAGCACCCGCGACAGCTCTATTATGCAGCCATTTTGCTTGTTAATATCAGGTCTACCAAACTGTTCAACAGAGATTAATTTTGTTTGAATATGAGTAATCCTGTTATCTAATGTTAAAAGCATCAACAGCATAGTTGAATTTTGACTTCCATCAGAATGCTGAAGTTTTTGGGAAGATAGTAATCCTAATGCTGTATCGATTATAAGTTAGTGGTCTTAGAGTTAGATATAAATGTATATATGGTTATACATCCTTCTCGGATACAGGAATTTCTTTTGAAACTTATATGTAAAAATGGTCATATTTTGTAATATTGTATACGGCTAAGATCTCGGGGTTTCTTCCTGATTCTTCCACGGGGGAGTCTTTGAATCAGTTTATATTAATAAAATATGGTGGATATCCCACTTTGGCTTAAATTTTTTTTTTTTTTTGAGAATTTGATTAGATGATTTGGGGAATGAATTTAGAGGAAAATAGATGATTAATTAATGATTAAAAAACCATTAATTAATAGATAAAAATTAGTGTTTTTAATGTAAAGTCACAAGCCTGTCCATTTTAGGGTGTCTACACTTTGGAACTGGAATTAAATTTTGTTTCTTTTGAAAGGGAAACTTCACCTTTCCTTACAAGCATAGTTTCAATCTTTAGTGAACTCTTCACAAGTTGATCGAAAGTAGAAAGATCTTGCATTTGAAGTGGGTAATTATACTCGTCGAGTAATGTGTTTGTAAAGATATCCATCTTTTTAGACTCAGGAATGAGTCATGGATATCTAGAAAATACTCTTCTTCATCGTTGAAGAAAAGTCAGGAATGATTCTCCCATCTGTTGTTGAATGCTACATGATTCGATCATGGACACAGGATGTTGTATGTTATATGAATACTGTTGTAAAAATAGATTCATCAGTTTGTCAAAAGTTTTGATCACTGTGGGTAACTTTGAAAACCACTCCATAGCTTGACCACCTAAGCTTTGAGGAAAGAGACGCATAAGATACATCTTTTCATGCATAAAATTTCTACATAGGGCACAAAATTCCTGAATGTGGTCTTGTGGGTCAGAATGACCGCTACACTTGTCAAATTTTGGGATTTCTACCCCATGTGGATATGGAGGTAAGTGCAAACTTTTATCGAAAGGAAATGGACAAATGGTGTCCATAGAGAATTTTGTCAATGGTTTCTCCTTTTCTTGTTTCATTGTTTTTATTTCTATTTGCAAAGCTTGAATCTATTTGGTTAACAGTGTTAAAGGAGGTTCCTCCTCTTTAGCAATGATATCTTCCACTCTATAATGAGAGGGAATTTGGGATCCTTGTTTAGCCAGTTCTAAAAAGTATTTCTCGCTGTCTTTGTTCATGATAACCTTCATGACTTTGAGGAAGGCTTGATCGTGTAGGCATTTGTTAACTTCCTCATCAAAGTTTTCAGGATCTTCAAACTCTGGTATTTCAACATCATGATCATTTTCTCCAGACATGGTCGAATCTGGTAGTCTGTTACCGAGAAAGACTAACTCGTGTGTAGTGTTTAGCTATTCCTCAAAAAGAGGGTTTTCTGTAAGCGGAGGACACTATCCTTCTGTGTAAAGTGTTCTAAAAGAACTCCTAGTTTGTACTGACATTAACCAGCTGATTCACTAACTAGTGTTGAGGTGATATCTAAAGTGATGACTAAGTCCAAGACCTAAGAAGACAAAGAGATAATGTCCAACTGAAAAGGAGAAGCAAAGACTCTGATCTTGAGTCAAGGTTAATGAACCTTCTCTCACAACTCAGGATAAGGACAACGCAGACAAAGATGATCAAAATAACAAGTCACTTGGACTAGCACAGAAAAATCAGACCTTGAGACAACAACAAGTCAGACTGTCAATAGATTGTGGTCAACAACAAACTAGTAGTGATGTTGTGAAAACACAAAATTTGTAAAAAGTTAGATAGAACCGTCATGAAAGAATACCAATTTGGACATAAATTTGACTAATGTTCAGAGTTTTGACACTAGATGTAGAAACTTGGATAAGAGTTTATAGTTTAACACCTAGAAGTGTAGATTTTGGATCGTTGATCATTTTGATGTTTGTTTTAATTTTTTGGTGTATGTTTTGATGTTTCACTCACATAAGACATGTCAAGAAGAATGGTTGTTGTAAAAAGAACAAACACACCACAACCTAGGTAAGCCAAGGCAATATCTGTTGAATTCCCACTTGAACCAAAGTTCATCCACGCTTACTCATAGCAGACAACTTAGAATCTTGGAGGCACGGGCTCCTCCTTACAGTGCACTCACTTCTCAGGCACACCAAGCTTTGAATCCCAAGGGTAATCACTTCCCAAGGGACCGTTGTCTCTACTAAGAGTCGTGAAAATGTGGAAAGTCTTAGTTGGTCTCAGACCTTCCATGCCAACAGATAGAGGGATTTTTGGTCACTAGAACAAATTTTTTAGTCAGGGCATCTGTTCAGGTGGCTATACATGCGGCAGATTAGCCCCGTTAAGGAGGCCTCCCAGCCTACGAAAGTTAAGTTTTGTAGGTTTTTACGCACCATGAGGGTACTATGGGAGATCTTCTATCGGCATAGCGAAATCAACACCTGTTCACTATGAGATTAATCACAATGACATTTTTTATATACCAGTTTGGAAGGGCTTGGCTTTAGCTTGTTACCGGTTGGGCAATCCCTCTCACCGGCTCTGTTAAAGCTCTCGAGAGATAGCCACACTAAAAGATTTGCATGAATTTCACTTTCACCCAAGATCCACGAAGGCAAGGGGAGAGGATATGTTCATGTAATTCTTTTGGATTAAAAATCTAGAGAACAATTCAAACACATAAGCAAAGTGATTCTTTTTAAGCACTAAATCTAAAGTGTTATTTACTTACAAAACACAAACATGATAGTTTTGGAAGACACACAAAGTCTTTGACAAGCGTCCTGCGTCAAACTCATTAGTATTTAATGATTTGTTCTTCATTTACAACATCCTGCAAACCACTATTAGGCTATAAGAAAAAGATAAGCTCAAGAACAACAAAGCCAAAGATTGGTCCACATTAGAAAAAAATCAAAAAATTAGAAAACAGATTGCATATTTCGAAAGTAGATGAAAAATTATGCACTTTCAAAAAAATTTGGACTAAAAAATGTTACCGTATGATCCCAAATGAGGTTTCGAAAGATGCAAACAAGAGGATTAGATAGGTACAATGGTGAAAAACTATAATTTCTGATTGATCTGTGGCCCAAAACTAGAAACTAATCTGAACCCAGAAATCTTCAGACATTTCTACCCAAAATAAAAAAAAATGCTCCTAAAAAGGACTCAAAACGAGCAAGATATGGGCCTCTGAAGTCAGGCTACAAAATCAAAACTGCATATGGTGAGGGCAAGAAATTTCAAATGTGTGACAGTGTCAGCATTTCATGAGGTTAAATTTGACGCTTTGGTGGCCTTGCAGAAATCTAATAAGCCCTATAGGGTGACGGTTGGATGACCGTCAACTTTTATCCCACTATGCTGAGCGGAGGAGGTGATTGGGTGGTGGAGCTCAGGCGGAGGCTGGGCTGAGGCTGAGTGGCGGAGGGTTTCGATTGAAGGTGGAGTAGAGGTGGAGTGCGGGTGGTGGCAGGGAAGCAACGTGAGTGGAGGGTGGGGGAGAGTGTGAGTGGAGGGAAGGCGGGCGGAGGTGGTTTAGCGGCGGGGTGGGGGTCGGGTTGAGCATGGGGAGGCGGAGGAGGAGTAGAGGNGGATGGGTGAGGAGGGAGTGGCGCGATGGGAGTTATTGCAGGTGGAGGTGGGTTGGAAGGTGGAGAGTTGCGCGAAGGGTGGGATGACTGTGGCGTGGAGGCTATGCGGGAAGGAGCTACGCGGGGAGATAGCAGGGAGGGTAAATGGGAAGTGGGGAGGAGGCGCAGGCGAAGGAGAGAAGGGGTGGTGGTGGGATAGGGAGAAGGGTGGCATGGGGTAGGAGGTGGTGGGATGGGGTTAAAATTTTAGTCCCACATGCATGGGAAAACTGAAACCTAAGTGGTTTAAAGATGCCATTCAACACAAGCTAAATTGAAGCAAAGGTCGAGGCCTTGGTTATTTGGTGCTTGAGTATGGAATGGGGTTATGTAATGCAGTTTGGCATGCTCTGAAGAAAAAGACAGAGGAGGTATTAGGGTAAACCTTAAATAAATTTTTTATTTCTAAAATTCTGGCTACTACCTCGGTCTGCGTGCAGACAAAGAACTATGTTTCAATTTCTGTGCAGCGGGTCATACGACCTATTTGGGAAAACATTTGTTTTGCTGTAGATTCAATTTTTGGCAAATATAGGCAAGTTTATAGTTATTTCAAACCAAAATGACTATCCAGACGCGATGATGGATTCAAATTTGGCTCAAAGTGAATGTGGGAAGGCCCCATAGTGGACGCCAGAAATGTATTCGTGGAAATGACTTTCTGCCTGCAAGCTGAAAAACACACACACTTCAATGAACCATTACGGGGTTAACATATTACAAAATGACAAAATAGTAATACTAAAATGATCTAGGCTAACCGACATCGGCTTATTGCCTTCTAGTAGGCTGGAGTTTGAATCTTGCTCTCAAGTCATCGCAAGAAACAATGACTACACCATATCCTAAATGAAGGATTTGAAATAACTAAATGAAATGATTAATCTATATGATATGCAAATGCAAGATTGATTCCAAAGCTAATTAGATCAATTTTATAACACCAAATTGAAATATTTTTGTTCTTTTAAAATCCCAAATCGAAAGTGCTCTAGATTATGAAGTTTACATGCAACTAAAAATAATAATTAACAAATCTAAGTAATTGAAACTAAGAATGCAAAATGATTGAATGCTTGATTGCTAAAATCAGTATAATAATGATAGCTAAAACTGGGATCGTTTGTGAAGGAATGAGGCTCTCTTTTATAGAAAATCTATGTCGAATCGATGGTCCAGATTAAAAGCCAAAGAGTGGACAAGATTCGATCCGAGGAAGCACAATCCATGTGCAAAGATGATGATTGGTCGAAAGAGTCAGTTGACTGAACTGACTGATTAGTTATTTTGGAAACTTCCAAAATCAGTTTTTAGTTAACAACTTTGTTTCCAAAATGAGAAAAGATAATAGTACATTAACTGAATAAAACAAATTTATTTCCAATTCAAAAATTAGTTGATGACATCATATGCATTTTGAAAGATTTAATTGATTTTAAATGCACATTTTAATTCAAAAATCAATTGATGACATCATATGCATTTTTAAAGATTTAATTAATTTTAAATGCACATTTTGTTTTTATTAATTAATTTAATTCCTTTTGAATTTTATTGAAAATTTAGTAATTTTATTTAATTAATATATTAGAATATCAATTAAATAATTAACTTAAGGTTTATTTGCCAATATATTGTATTTTTAGGAATTAATTAATTAATTAAGTATGATTATTAATTAGGACCTAGGATTTTGGTAAGATTAGCTTGAAATTGATGAATTTCATGTTTGGTTTAGGACTTAGAATTATCAAGATTGGGGTTTCTTGATATGAGATTGAGATTAGGGGTCTAGGGTTTAGGTGACCCCTTTTAGGTCATTACAATATTATGACAAAATCATATGAATTAGACATGATAAAAGTTATGAACCAAATCCTTGGTAACATTATCTACCTCCATGATGTTTCCCTTCCTTCTATTTCCCATGCATCTTCTACCACTCTTAAATCCTACTCAAAATTCCTGACTTTCTATGCTCATCCATTAACTTATTTTATTTCCACTACCATCACTTACACATCCCTTATTAATACTACTCCATCCCACATCCCTCTTGTTCCATCCATTATTACCCCTTCTCCCCACACACCTCTTCCATGTGCATCTTGTTGGCAATATGCCTATATTATATTATGTTGTCATTGATGTCAAACTTATTTTTTGATGTGAAACTTGTGGGGAGATTTTTGGTAATATTATCGTTGATGTCAAAATTGATTAGAGATGTAGTATCAAAATGATTGATGTCTATTTCAGAATGATGAAGTGATATCTAAGTGCTTGTATTAGACTTTGGCTAAGTATGGTTGTTTTGAAAGATAGTATGACTGGAAATGTTTTATTATTTTGGTTCGCATCACTCAATGTTGTAACATTTTGATATGTCATTCTAATATGTTGTTTTTAGATGTATAGATAATATATATTTTAGGATTCAAGTGCAAATACACTCCACATGTGATTTAGTGATGTTTTGTATGCCAAATTGTACATAAACAAAGAACCTATTGATGGAATGCTTTGCATTCCTCTACTTGGGTAAGTGCACAAAGATGCGGGACGAAAAAGGGGGTATAAGATGCCACTTTTTTTTTCTGAAATAAAAAAACTCTGAACTTAGACGAGAAATTGAAGATAGTTAGACTCAAAATTTGAATATATGACAAGAACAATAGTTGTAGTACTTTGAATCTAGTTTCTAAACTACTAATTCATTTTGAAAATGGTGGAGATTAAAGCCCTTAAAAAGGGGGAGCACAAAAAGTGGTCCAATTTTTTGTGAAAAAAACATAACATAGCGTTTGGTGTGCTCCCCCTAAAATTTTTTTTTTTTGAATTTTTTAATCCCTTTGGTGAGAAGTTAGCTATCACCACATAGTTTATCCCAAATTTTTCCGCTAATTTTTTAATGTATGTATTATTTTTTATGAATTTTTGAAGTGGACACATCCTGCAAACATGAAATTTGAGTGTGCCCCCTAGAAATCATTGATGAACAAACTAAAATCTATGCCCAAAATAGTACAAGTTAATTTTTGACAAAAATCCGACATACTTACAAAAGAAATTAGAGATGAAAAGCTTAACATAATCAAAATTCAGAATAAATTATAAGGTTAGATAGGTAACAAAGAGTTGTATAACATATTATTGCTTGATTTGGTCATTGTTGAGCCGTGTGCAAACCTGACAGGAATCACAGACAAAATAATGTGAATTTTTTTGTATGTTTTTTAGAAAACATGTCTCGGGCCTGTTTGAATCATTCAAGCCTTAAGATTGGATGCCCAAGGAAAATCCAAGCCTTAGGCTTGGTGTTTCCCAAAGCAGTTAGCAATGTGCACGCCATATATAGAAAATGCTCTACATTTGGTGTGCGCCAAATGTAAAATACACATTTTTTTATTATCAAACTACAACTATCTCCTAACTGAATGAATATTTATACTTTAAGTTATATTTCATGTATATATTGTCAAGATGTTTGAGAGTGGTTTTAGATCAGTAGGAGTTATAATGTAGATTCTAGATTTTTGATGATCATATAAAATTTCAGACTTAGTCAAATTTCAGCAATCAACATACTCCTATTAATATTCTCTCATTCTCGATATATCAGTCTCTTTATCTCCCCCAAACAGTAGAATTTTCTCTCTCCCTCTAATCTCTCTCACATCTCTCTAATCTCTAGGTCTCTACGACCTTCTCTCCCTCTCTACCTCACCTTCCCTTTTGAGGATGCATCACCTATATCAAAATGTCTTTTATCTCTCTCCCCCTCCCTCTCTTATCTCTCTCTTGAATCTCCCCCTCTCCAGGTATCTCCCTCCATTTCTTCCTCTCTTCCTATCCCCATCCCTCTTTATCCCATATCTATCACCCTCTCCCACTCTCTCTTATTTTCTATCTTTCTTCTCTAGGTTATCACTTCTCCCTCCCACCCCCTCTCTCTCTCCCATATCTAATTT
>MU223245.1:1455971-1502911 GCA_018584345.1 Thuja plicata
TACCCCATCCCTCTCTCCCCCCATATGGGTCTTTCACTTTTGTCTCCCCCTCTAGGTACCTCACCTTCCTATCTATTCATCCATATCTAGATCTCTCCCTCCCTCTCCACCTCTCTCTCCATCCATCATTACCAATACCACTCCATGTACTTTCTCCTCTTATCTCTCCCCCACCTCTCTCCCCTCCCATAGTTCCCTAAATCCTTCATGTTGAGCTCTCCCTCCATCCCTACTTACTCCACTCTCTCTTTGATCTTATGTCTCTCCTCATCTCTTTCACTCCCACCTCTAGGTAATTTCCTCCCCTCTATAAGGTATAGGGTATATAAATTATTTAGGATATAGGTTATTGGAAATAGGGTGGATGATATAAGGTTTAAGGTTGAGGATATTTCCTATGTGTATGATTTTCTCCATCTCTCTTTTCTCTCCACCTCTCTCGGTCTTTCCCTACCTTTCTTCCTTTCTCTTTCTCTTCCCACCCTCCCTCTTTACCACTATATCTATCACTCCCCCCCACTCTCTATTATTCTCTCATTTTCTATTATTCTCTTTCTATTCTATCATATTTTTATTCTATCCCCTCTCCACCTCTCCCTCCCCCCTTTACACATGCTACCCCTTTATGAACTCTCTCTCTCTCTCTCATCATTTTCTCAATTCAAATGATGATATGTTGTGAATCTTAGGTGTTTTAGGGATTTAAATGTTGATTTGAGTTTGTTTTGTTGGCTCGTTTTACCAATTCTAACCTTTGGATCAGTTGTCCTAAGCAATTGGAGACCATGCGGTGATAAAGACAAAGTTTTGCGAGCATCTAGATGATGTATTAACATGGTTTGATGATGTACATGTTTTGTTTTCCTTCCACAAGGCATTGGAGATAGTATTTTGGGCCGATAGATTATATATTAGATGTTTCATCTAATTAGGCCAACCTGATTGATGTAATTAATTATGTCAGACAATATGTATAGGTTCAGAGTTTTATGTAGATGATATGAGTTGGATGTGTGTATTAATGGTGTATGATGTAAGTGTGAAGGTTCACAAGTTCAGATGATTAGTGATGAATTTATCTTTTGATGTATGAAGAAGTGGACTTTAATTAACATATTAGAGGATGTGTTTTGTTCCACAGTTCAATAAACATATTTCTTTGTAATCAAATCACATTGTATCTTACCTTGAAGAAGTGATCTTCAGTCCACAGGTCCCTTATAGATTTCCCTAAGGTTTTGCACCTTAGCCTTCAAGTCAAATGAAGAGCAACATGCTTTCTTATCCTTGAACCTAAAATTATTGTAATCAATTTTTTGTATAGTGAGGTTGATCTCACTGTGGTTTTTTCCCAAACTGGTTTTTCTACGTAAAAATATTGGTGTTTTTATGTGTTGCATGCTCTATTTCTATTATTTGATTCTGCATATGTGATGGATGAATTGAGTGAGTAATAATTGGTTAAGTTTTATTATATGTTGATTCACCCCCACCCTCTTAGCATTAATAAGTGTTCAACACATCCAGCTCATTTCACCCTCCATTGCATTCAATTATACATTCGATCACAATTTTATCATAATTCATTTATAAACCACTCATCACAACTCACATTCCCACTCCAACCTCTAATCATTCACAACCATCCATAAAAGCAACATGAGAGAGATAAGAAAAACTTAAATGTTGCATTTAGTTCTAAAAAAGATCAATCACACTAAAAGAAAATAAATTCATCTTTCTTAAGTGTACAATAAATTATATCAATCAAAGGTTTTTTAATAAAAACGAATGAAGAGTTATAATTTGAATAAATTATATTGCATATGGGCCATGAGACAAAACTAGAAAAGAGACAAGACATGTGAAACACAACTATTGAGCAAAACTAAGAGAGAAAGCTTGAGGAGAAGAAAATATAATTTGTGCACTTGATAGGTTGATGAGCTATGAAAGAAAAATGATTAGAATTATGAGAATATACTAGATAAAATTTGGCATTGTCAAAGATAATTTACATTAAAGGAGTGATTTATTCGTTTTAAGGGGTGGTTGTGTTTTTACATTATATTTTTATAAAAATTTAGAGCAAATAATCTTTTTTGATGAATAAGGCCTTCTCTATTAATTTAAAATATTAAAGTACATATTTGTAGACAGCTAAATTTGATTAACAAATTTAATTAAATTTAGCTCCCTTCTATGCATTATTGATTAAATAGTTATGCATTATTTAATTAATTTATCTCAACCTCCTAGCTTAATTAATTGAATTAATTAGCTATAGTCCAATTAATCTAATGGAAACCCACAACCATTTAATTAATTAAATCCCCTTGCTCTATTAATTTAAATAAATATACTTATCTATTTAAATCAATTTCCTTTTATCCCACTTGTGAATTAAATATTTTATTTAATTCAATTTGAGCACATGGCTCCTAACTTTAACCCCTAACCTAACCTATCCGAACCACTTGACCCTTGGTTCTAACTCAACCCAACCCCTTCACACATGCTAACCTATCTTAATTAGTTAATTAACCTTGATTAACTAATTAACCCCTCCACTAATTCTCTCTCCTCCCATCACATCCTCCTAATCTCCCACTTGCCCTCTAATTAATCTTAATATCTCACCTAATCACTCTCTAATCATTTGCACAATCCTAATCAAATGGATTAGCAAACCCAAGTCAACTCTCATGTCCCATCACTTCCCACTCCCCAACCCAAGTCACATGTGACTCTTACACCTCTTACACATCTCGTACATCCTCTTACACCCGTGTCCCTCTAAAGGAATATTTAATTCCATTTTCACATCCCCCAAGCCTCTTCACACTTCTCCAAATCCCTTCACACTCCCCAAAATGGTCACATTACCCAATCCTACTCCAACCCCCAATGTCCTCTCAAACCCTCTCTGATTGTGACACTTGTCACAATGATATGCATTTGAGAAAGCACAATCCATGTGCTCTTTTTTGGATGCATCTTGACCCTTCCTCATCTTTTCATCTCAATCATCCATTCAAGCCTCCATTTGCCTATAAATTGAACCTCATTTCCTTCACAAATCATCCACCTTTTATGCAAAGTTATAAAGCCCTTTTGAGAGCCAAAATCATCAACATACCATCATAATGCCAAAATATCTCCTCACCTATTGAAGCTTGAGCCAGGTTTATGAGCACACATCCAATCTATTGGACAAATCCCACAAGAAAAGGAGGTCATCAATGGTTTTAGAAAGGTTTGCATTATCTTAGGCTCTTGTTGATTTGATTTCCTTTTATTGTCTAATCTTATATGTTGCATTGAGTACTATAGTGAATGCCTTAAAGATTTAATTGTGTTCATTTTTCTATATGTATTTCCTTGCATACAATATTCACAAAAAAAGTCGGGGGACATGAGATCACCCTACAAGAGTCACACAGCCAGCGGCCGGAAGGCAAAACAACTATTCATTAAAAAAACCACCTCAGGCAGCCAAAGCAGTACTGGCTGAGGGAGGTGGATCATAACTGTCATCTTTTTACCCCAACCATAATTGGGGTCTATAGGTGGGTCAGACAGAGACCAACCATAATCAACAACATCTTTATCTTTTTATTTTTCCTCCTCGTTCCTGGGAGGCAAAATTGCCAAGGCCAGGTTAGGGAACCACTTGAAAAAGGTGGCAACATGCCAAAAAGAGTCACCACCTGGGGTGGACCAACCAAAACAAGGAGTAGCAGGAGAAGCATGAGAGTAGTTAGAGTCATACCGTGATGGAGACACCGAGTGATGACACCGACCATCATTCCCACCACCAGGGAAGCGATGAGAAGCCTAGGACTGAGGAGTCTGGGGGCGGCAGGTGGAAGAATTACATCCACGACGACAATTGCAGGGCAGACTGTGGTCAACAAAAATAGAATCTGGTGGCACTCTAGCCACCATACATGGAGTGTTACCCCAGTGGTTCAAAAGCTCATATAGGTGGGTCACCTCAAGTGCCACCATGTTAGCATGTACTTGTATCTACACCATCAAATTATTGCATATGTAAGCTTTAGTGTACATAGATACATTTATATCAAGAAAGTTGTGAGTGAAAAGAACAACATTTCTATCTTTCCAAAGAGTAAGTAGAATCTCCATCCTAAAAGCATGTGAAATCTGAGTGTATTTGTAAGGGATTCTAGGAAAATCACCCAGCAAAATCATATGCCAATAAAAGGGCTCAAGACAAAATGGTTTGAAAAAATCATGAATCTAACTCTAGTACTGTTGAGATCTTTGACAAAACCAGAAAATATGAAGAAAGGTCTCTGGTTGCCCACAAAAGGGACACCTAGGATCAGAAAATCCTAGATGCTTGATTTGAGAACCCAGAGGAAAGCCCTAGAAAAGAACACACCAAGTAAAGGGTGCAATCTTTGACTCAATAATGGCAGTCCAGATAGTGTGAAATCTTAGTCTCCAATTTTTCTGAGAAGACTAAAAGTGCCAACACTGGTTGAGAGTGGTGACCATTGGAAAATGTGGCACCAGCCAATGGTATCCCATTTTTTTCTTATAGCTAGGAAGAGGAGTGTAATGATACCATTTCCAATCCTTCCACCATGACTTAACAAGTTGAACACCCAACTTGTGAAGCATGTGAGGAGGTAAGGCAGAAAACAACAAGTCAAAAGTCTGTCGATCTGGGCGAGACAGAAGAAACTAAAAATGCATGTAATCCCACGTTCTGAGGCTCATGGTATCTCTAGAAAATAAATCTTTGGGTGTCCCAATACCACGTTTATGAAAATGCAGAGCACTAACACCCTGAACCTTATCCAACGAAACCCCTTGCACAGTAAAGAGCGGAGACCACCAAATAATATGTTGGTTCATAGAGATCCCATCAAAGAACCCATCTACATCCCAAAAGAGCCATGAATTAATGGCCTCCCAGGCTCTCCAGATGCTTTTGACAACAAAAGTGCCCTAGATTTGAACTGGTTATGACATGATGAGAAGGGTTTGAAAACCAATCCCCTTGCAAGATGACTTGTTGACTGCAAATCTAGTGGAAATGCAATGCTTGAGAAGGATATTTCAGGCTTCATTCCTAGTCAAAGAACATATGACCCACTTAGCACATAAGGCAATTCCTTTCTTCTAAGTAGAAAGAAGGCCCAGGCCTCGAGACTCCCTGGGAAGACAACAATACTCCCAGGTGACTCTGTGAAACCCATGATGATCAACACCAGAAGCCCAAAGGAAATCCTGAAGGAGTTTCTCTAGCTTCATGTATGAGGGTTTTGAAGGATCCCAACAAGAAGAATGGTAAACATGGGTAGCTTCCATAACTTTGGAACAAATCTGGAATTTACCAACCAAGGAAAGCGGCTTGGTAATCTAGTATTCAAACTTCTTTTAAATCTTTGTAAGAACTGCATTCCACAATTCAACAGGCGAAGCTTGAAAGGAAATGGAATGCCTAGAAAGCGAAAGACCTCTCCGTGATGAACCCATTTCCAGCCATATTGAGAGAGCCAAGGAGGAGCAGGAAGAAAATACTGCTTATAGCAGAGAGTCTCGTGTCATTGAATAGACGAACCAGAGGCAAGACAAAAAGTGTCAAGGCATTGGAGAGCATTGAAGACATTATCCTCATCCTCAATGAGAGTGAGAAAGGAATCATTGACAAAATGACCATTTACAAGCTGGGTAGGTGACTCAGACAAGGAAATTCCTCTGACAAGGCCAGAAGATATAGAATTGGTAAGTAGGTAACCAAACCCCTTAGTAGCAAGCACATAAAGAGTTGGGGCTAAAGGGTAGCCCTGGCGAATAGATCTGAAAATTCCAAAAGCTCATATCACCTTCCATTAATGGTAATACAAGCAAATGCGTCACCAAAAAGCATCTCAACTGACTGAATGAAGGTGGGAGAAAATTTGAGGGCTTGAAGCATTGCAAGAATGAAGGGCCATTCAATATGGTTATAAGCCTTGGAAAAATCAATCTTGAGGAAGATGGCTTGTTGTTTGGACTTCGTAGCCCATTCCGTGCCTTCCCAAACCACAATAATGTTGTCAAGGTTATACCTAGACTTGATGAATCTAGTCTGCTCAGGGCGCACAACCAGAGGCAGGATGTGGCAGATTTTGAGAGCCAAGGCTTTAACAATAATCTTGTAAGATACATTAAGCAAGGTTATTGTCCTCCAATTACAAATATCTTTAGGATCTCTTTCTTTAGGTATAAATTTAATGTTTCCCTTGTTGATAATATTTCCAAGGGATTTGGAATGAAATGCTTCAAAGTAGACCATATGTAGGTCAAGGCCAACACAGTCCCAAAAGACTTTAAAAAATTCACATGGAAAGTCATCATACCCAGGAGCCTTGTCATCCGCCATGGAAAAGATAGCTTCCTTGAGGTCATTAACAGTGAGAATTTTCTCACAAAAATCATGATGCTCAACCGAGAGCCAGTTTGGAGTAATAATAATACATCCTTCAAAGCTTGGTCCCTGGAAGAAGAGCTTCCCTACACTATGAACACCTTCTCATAATGTTAGA
This sequence comes from Thuja plicata, assembly GCA_018584345.1. Taxonomy (NCBI): domain Eukaryota; kingdom Viridiplantae; phylum Streptophyta; class Pinopsida; order Cupressales; family Cupressaceae; genus Thuja; species Thuja plicata. The sequence continues at coordinate 1,462,535 of MU223245.1, forward strand.
CAAAAGCTTGAAGAATGTCAGGAAGTTCAAAGAGAACCTCTTGACCTTCCTTGATCCTTTTGATCCCAATAGAGGCATGACGAGTTATGAGAGCTTGAAAAAACTCTTTGGAGGCTTGGTCTCCAACCTCAAGCTAGTCAAGGCGAGCCTTGATTTGAGCTCCCTTGGTAGAATATTTGTCTGCAACTTGCTTCTGGTGATGGATATTAGCAATCCAAAGTTGCAGCTTTGTATCAAACAGATTCATGGCCAAGGCCTTTGAAGCAATACATATATCTTTGGTAGTTGCGTCATATGAATGTCGGTGGTACATGGAAATTTGTCTTCCATAAATGTGAAGAAACCTTGTCATATGAGTGATGGAATCATTCCACCAGAGAATCTAGCCTGAGTGATTGTGGGGCCTGGGCTCCAAATTCCAGACACGCAATATATGAGTTGCAATGGGTTCATGAGTAAGAAATGACATGTTAAGGAAAAATTGCATTTTAGAAGGATGCATCTTAGTTTTCTTCCATTCAATAGTAGATAGGATGGGATAGTGGTCTGAAAAAGTCACATCAGTCAAAGGAATGCCAGGTAATCTACGATATTCATAAAAATAGAAAAAAAGATTGAGCTATAACCATGGCACGATCAAGCCTCTTAAAAATCCTATTAGATCCAACTCTGAAATTAGACCAAGTATGCCAAACCCCACCAGGATGGTGGTGATTGGCATTGGGATAAAAAAAGGTCCAATTTATTATGCATGTAGATGTCCATCTAAATGGAAAAATCTCGTCTTTGTCAGCAGCTAGCTCAACCATATTGAAGTCCCCACAAATAACCCAGATGGCTAGCGGTAGATGATCCATCATCCAACGCCACAAATGTGATCTTTCAACAGCATCATTGGGAGCATAAAAATTAACTATGCCAAAAGAATGGTTATTGAAAGACAACAATATCCAAATAATTCTCTGCATGGGGTCAGAACCATGCAAAATAACATAAGATAATAAACAAGGGGGAATAAGAGTAACTACACCACCTCGACCAGCTTCATGTTGTGAAGAGAACACATCAACATCTGACCAAATAACACGACAAGAAACATTGAGCATGAAACTAGAAGTTTTAACTTCCTGGAGATAGAGAATATCTAGGTTACCAATCTAGTGTCTAGCATCTCGAACAAAATATTTTGTGGGGAGGTTAGTGAGACCTCAAACATTCCAGGAGAGAAAATTCATGATAAAAATTCTTGCATTTCATCCTCGTTGCCAAGAGAGGATAAACTATTATGCAAGAAGGTTGAACTGGTTCTAAAGCTAGGAGGAGAATCTCCTCCAGAGATGACTCTTTGCTTCTCCATGTTGTCATATGAAATGTCAGCACGCACAGAAGGGCTACGTGAATGTCTCAAACATTAAGACACTATCATGGAAGCTTCTTGCAGAGTGCGGACCCATGTGGGCCGAGAAACACTCACAGGCGCTTCCGTCCCCTATGAGGTAGGGCTTGAAACATGTGCTGATGGAACTGCAACCGTTAGAGTAACAGAAGCCATTGTAGTGACTTTCGTTGACAGTTGAGTTGCAAAAGCTGAAATTTTCTTAGGGGCCGAGGCATTTTTTGCATTGTCGCACCATAGTGGTCGATTCTTTTTTTTTGCTGCCTCCATAGGCTTGGAAGGAACATCCTAAGGAGGATATTTCATGCGAGGCACGACCAACACGAAGTCCTTAATCTTGTGCTCAGCCAATTGAAACCTATAACATGTGTTAGGCAGGTTCAGGTAAAGCACCTTTTGGGTGAAGGTGTGGGATCCAACTTGAATATCGACCATTTCTTTAAGGTCATGTGAAAGGTCGACCTCAACACAAACCCTTTTTTTGAGGGTGAGTGTTAAAACAATAATCGTGTTCCATGCACACCACCTTGTCAAGAGTTTGTGCAATGGTTTTCATGAATGGCTGGCATGGCAGGGGAAGACCCAAAAATTCAACCTGAACTCGGACCCTGAGATTTTTGTCGTCTGAGACTGCAAGGTCTCAAGACCGATGTTGGAAAAACAATAGGGAAGACCTAATTGTCTAGGGCCCATGATTGAATACTGCATCGGCCTGGGTAGGGTTTGAGAAATGGAACAAAAAAAATCCCTTGGTAAGGCTTTGAGCATCATCAAGCTGTACTCCATGAGGAGTAAAGGATTTGGCAACCCAATCTTTCAACATGATTTCAAGTGGAGTTCTACCCACAAAATATCCTATTAAAGTATGCTTCTCAAGCCAATCACGGGCGTTATCAAATTCTTGAATATTAAGCATAATATTAGGGGAGGGTATACCTCGTGAAACAATTTCAGAACAAACTTACAAGGATGTTTGTTCGAGGGAGGCGCCATGAGCATCTGTTGCAGCAACTCTAGCACCAGCATCAACTGTTGGGCCAAATTTGACCAGAGCCATTATAAACCCCTAAAGATCCCGCAATAAATTCAGTATGCCGAAAAACAAAGATTTTTCAGAAAAAAAATCTCGTACAACATTCAAAACCCTAGCATGCTTGTGCACTCAACTCAGAGCTCCTCCCCCAATGTTTATGTACATATTTGATTTTACCAAAGCAAATAATCTTGAAATTGTCTAAAATCCATATTTCATTATCACTAATTAGCATCCTGCACACACATAGAAAAAATAGTAAATCAAGAGCGTCAAATTAGGTAATGTGCACTTAAATTAGAAATTCTAATCTAAAAGTTTGACAAGTAAACATAGTAAGTGTAAAATATTTAAGTTATTAGAATTATAAAATGAACGTTCTAAGAAAGATGAAATTATTGTGATTTGAATGTGTCAAAGAGGTGAGATTATTCCTTGCAATGATCAATCCTTTGATGGGAAAAAATTTTCAACATGATCCATCAAAATCTAAAATGATTTAAAAAAAAATTATGGTCATCTATCAAGCTTTTGAATATAAATACTTGCAAAATAGGATAACCTTCAAAAGAGAGTGTTGAAGGGGGGCCTATCTCAATCAACTTCCTAGTGGGTTTTACAATACAAATATACAAACACCAAATTTTACAAATCAAAAGTAATTAGATCATAGAAATGGAAGCCAAAAGATAATAATGGGTATAAAAAGTGGAAACACCCAAAAGTTGATAAAAATAAATAAATAAATCATATGATATGGAAAGAGGGAAGAAGGGTTAGAGAAAAGAAAATGGATGGACATAAGGATCTATTAATACAAGGTCAAGGAAATGGATGATGTGAGGACAATAGAATGACAAATAAAAGTGTTTTACTATGAATAAAATTGATATAAGAGAAGATAATTTGTTAGAGTAACAATAGAAAAGAAAACGATAAAGATCCTACAAAGAGTTAACTCATAATCGACAATGGGTTGTTAAAAGGCTACAAAATTAAGCTCCAAAAAAAGAGAATAATATATGAGACTCCAAGCTCCAAGATTTAACAAAGAATTTAAAAATACAAAAAAAAATTCATGATAGCAAAAGGAAACGAAAGTTGTGAATTTGTGGATTGAGATGAAGAAGGATCTATTTGTAGATTTTCAAAGGGTTTTAAGAAAATGGTTAGAAAAGAAGTACTAAGTGAAGCATTACTTATCATCCACTAACATTTAAGGAATATTTTGTTACAACTAGCGGTTGTCGTTGCACCAAAAGATTGACCTATTAATGCCTGATACAACCACTAGACATATAGAAGGCACAAGAGGTTGTTAAGTCATGTCGTGAACCACTGCTGTGCTGAACAACCAAGGAGACCAAGGGCACAATTAGTCTTGCTCACCATTGTAACAATCCCCTCTAGTGTAAGCACGAGGTTTGAACCTTTGACCAAGCTTTGATACCACTTGTTACAACTAGCGGTTGTCGTTGCACCAAAAGATCAACTTGTTAATGCCTAATACAACTACTAGACATATAGAAGACATGGGAGGCGGTTAAGCCATGTCATGAACCACCACTGTGTTGGACAACCAAGGAGACCAAGGGTGAAATCAGTCTTGCTCACCATTGTAACATATTTCCACAATTTAAGTGAGGGGGTGCATGTGCTTTTAAATGCTATAATCTCATAATTATTTGAGAGGGGTAATCGGGGAAGGATATAGGCCAAAGAAGATGGTTCTAAACAAAGAGGATATATTAGATGATTAAAAAGGTTAAAAAGAAGGGTAAAAACATGAAAATGAGCCATAAAAATTGAGTGTGGGGTAGGAAAGGATAATGATACCATAGGAAGGATAAACATGACTTGGAGGAAGGGTAAACCACATGTGCATGTATAAGGATAAACTAAAGGAAAGTGAGGGGACGAAAAAGAATAATACCATGAGTACTAGAAGTTATCTTTGATTTGGATGAAAATGATAGTAAGAGAGATTATAGTATGCAATTTTTTAATATTAAATTTAATCTCCACTTTAGTGAGATGATGCCACCCTAAGGGAAGGAATTGTGCTAAATTTAGAGTATAATAAAGCATATAAAATCATATATACCTTACGTAATAAACCAAAGGAGAGAGTACAATATGATATTGATTTCATGGTTCTTATATAATGAAATATTATAGAATATGTATTATATCATGATTACACATACGTACATTTTATATAACATCTATTATATAATATGTATAAATAATCACATTTTTTTACACATTCCATATATTATTTTTACACACTTACATCTTATGTAAAATCTCTTATCATTATTTTTGCGTGATCATACATATTCTACCACAACCATTCATTATTATACCACATCTTATGAAACATCCCTTACCATGCTTACACAATGACATCTCATTACAAAATTCCTTATATCATTCTCAAATGATGACATGAGCCTTATGCCATTCTTAAAAAATAAAAATATACATAACACCTTATATATTTTTTATACACATTAACATCTTACACGCCATCTATTATAGTATTCTTGCATCTTTTCAAGGAGTTGTTGTCAAAACCACAACCTCTATTCTAGTCAACACTATATTCTAGCCAGCACTATTCTTTGGAGACTTTTGAACATCTTTTCTTTGAATGCTTTTATGCCCGCAAGGTCTGGGCTATTTTCTTAGGTTCTCCTTGTCTGTGGAATTGCAAACCTGGTATCTCCTGGAGTGAAATACTTGCTGGATATGTGGAAATATTTGACTCAAAGCTTAACTCTTTTTGGTTTACCCTTACCAATGAAATTTTGTGGACTCTTTGGAAGGACAGAAATAGAGAGAATTTTCAACAAGAGCAAAGGAAAATTATTGAGTTTAGCTTTAAACTCACTCATTTTAATATTATGTCACAGGTCTCCATGGTTCTCAACATTCCAAAGAGTAGATTCATGATCTTGATGTAGGAAGGCAGCTTGATGATCCACAAAGATGAAGTACAGGCTGCCAAGTATTTTGCTGAGAACCAAAGCTTCCTAGCTCATACAGAAGTGAATGAATTGAACAGTCTGTTGAATAACACTTGACTAGGTATTCTGGACCAAGGGAATGACAACATTTTGCACTATGTTCATAATGAAGAAGTTCCAGCAGAGACACAGGACAATGCACAGGTCAACTCACGGGTCCCAAGGGACAATGGCACTCAGAATACTGGTTGGGAATAGTAGTAACATAAACCAAATATTTTGTAAAATGATGTAATGACTTCAAAAGATAATACTTTTTACTCTGCACAGGAAAGAATATAGATAGACTTCTAAGTTCACTCCCCCAATTTTGTAATTGTATATTTTATGGGGGTTGTGCATTTTAGTTACTTGATCCAAGTGGTTAGTTGTATTTTGTGATGAACTATCTTAATAGAAAAAATAGACCTTGGCATATCCCTAGTAATCATGCTATTGTTATCAAATAAAAATTTCCATAAGAAAAAAATATTTTAACTACATGATGATTATGTTTTCTTGAATATAGATGGAGAAATATTATAATATGTTGAAATATTGCTTGGAAATGCTAAGAACATGTTAGTTTTTATAAATGAATCTAAATGATAGTTCCAAACATGTAGCTCAATGGAAAGATTTTAATAGTTTCTTCCTTACCAAAAAAGAACATGTATCGTATGAAGAAAAAAAAACCTACATTGTAATCCTCAATATTATATCATATGCAGAGTTTTTTAACTTAGTTTTTTTAACTTTGATCTTCTTTTCTAGAAGATATAACTATAAGATTTAGATAGATCACATTCTCTTTGAATAATATTATTGGATCTTATTAAGCTAATTAATATTCTTAATCCTCTTTTATGTGGGGTCCAAGTGGAATCAATAGATAGATGTACTCATTGGATTGTTAAATGTGTTATGCGTGAAGCATAAAGTATGAATTAATATTCTTATTTCTATTTTATGTGGGGTTCTAGTGGAACCAATGGATAGATGTACTCATTGGACTATTAAATGTGTTATGGAGAAGTATAAAGTATGAATGATTGAGGGGAAAAAAATAGAGTGCAAATGACAAGGAGAAGGGGGATAAATTGAAGAAATTTAATAATTCAATTAGAATTGTAATATGTTATTTAATTATACAACATATTGTACAATATCTAAGAATTTGGATTTATTGAATGACTAATTTTTCCTCCTTAATACCACTAACTTCTATGTTCTCTTTTAAGAGAATATACATGAGGAGGTGAAGGAACAATCAACTACTTAGAAGATTGCACGTATCTCTAAGGAAAGTTGGATTCAATGATAAAATTCTCATGTCACTATTACACAATAAAGGTATTGTAATCGGTATTTCAAAATGGGTTTGTTGAAATAGACATCACTAGAAGCATGCGATAATATTAGAGAGGAGCTAGAATGTTGTGTTCAAGTGCCATGTGTTTTACAAGTGATTTAACGTTATTGACCAATTTGCAAAATATAAGTATTAGTGTTGAAAAAGATATGCATTTTGGAGTGACCATGTGATCCTCTTGAACTAGTTTCCCTTCCATGAGATGCAATTAACCCCATTATGCGTAGATACAAAATAATATGTGAGAATTTTTTAACAATGTGCACTAGACTATATCATTTTCCTTCAAATATAACTTGACCCACTTTCATGATTGAAAATCTAGAAATATCGTGCTAATGTATATGATTCACTCATGCTAATGATGGAATGAGTCCATGCTAGTGTGACACAATTAGGGTTGAGCTTGACCTATTATAGGTTCTTTATCATGTTAAGAGAGTGCACTAGAATTGGATAGTAATGGAATAATTATCTTTGAATTAGATTAAAAAAATGTAAATACTTGCTTGGTGATAGTGTAGGGCTTGTATATAATTGAATGAAGCTTGCAACAAGCTCTTATGATTCATTCATTTTGTAAATATAACCAAACCTAATCACCAAATTGGAAGCTTTGTACTGTATGATGCATTTCATGGTATTACGTCTACCTACTATTTATTTGTTTAAGGATGATTTGCACTATAGTTGTATCTACCGAATAGATTCTTAATAAATTTGATATTATTGTTATATTCCTTGATCTAAAGAAGTTGTCATTGAGGATGGTGGCATGGGATAAGCTACATTAATGGGTTCTAATGGTTGGAAAACCAAGGGATTTTTTTTAATGTTTGAGTTTGAGAATGATGTATTATTTTCTAGGACTAGTTTTAGCTTCTTGTTGTTACTTCATGTTGATATGTGATAATTTAGATCACCTCTAGTATTGAGTATGATGATATCCATGATATCATTCCCAAGATTTGCTTCATAGATTATATGTGGACAAAATAGATAGTGTTTCCAAGTAAAACATGACTACCTCTATTGGAACATTATCACAAAGGACTACATCTTGGAAAAGATTGATTTTGACTCCAAGGAACATTGGTGAGAGACATATTTTTTTAAACTAGGAAATTAATTTATCCAACAAAGTATGGTTGACGATGAGGAATCAATATAAGTTTAATTTGTAAACTGATTTAGGAGAAATCAAATTCTTCTATTTTCTTATATTCTATGAAACTTATTGTCCATTGACCAACATTTAAGGGCGGAGTTACAAAATTATCACTTCCTTTAAATTATTGCTAGATGAAGAAGCGATGTGTTTGGTGCTAACCATGACTCTAAGTTCTGCATCCATAAATTAATTTCTTGTAGTACTTAATGTAATGCTAGTTTCAATGAAAAATAATTGCATAAGCAAGGATTTAATAGCTTGACACTCTTAAGTTGAGCGACTACTAGTGTTGTGAATTATGCACCACTTTCAAGTATTTAATTGTTTCTTATTTTCACAAGATAGTTGTTCCTATTTTGAGTTTTTCATAAGGAAGGTTCTTTACCTTTCTTATAATTCCCTTGAGTTTGAGCCTTGATGTTATTTGTTCACACTTCGTCCTAAGGCTTTCTCTTGGTCTTACTTGGCTTTGGCCTCAAATTAATAGGTGAATTTGTATTATTCTCCAAGAGTGAGGATCTAGAGGAAATCCATGTTTGATTAAATGTATAGTATCGTATATAACATATCCTTGACAATAGAATTATTCTCATTCTTTTCAATACATAACTTAGAAACTAGAGTGTGAAAGATGTCAATGTATTCTTGTATAGATTGCTCCTCCATCAATGCAATTAACAAAACTTGATATACATCCTCATACTTCCCAACTAGGTTTAGCAAGGCCTTTTAGGAGCTTCAACAAAACCATTCCATGTTCTTAAGAATTATGACGTAATGTCTTGTTGGGCGCATAATAGTTTGGTTGTCATTATTTGATGGGTATTGAAACTTTCAAAATGATGAACATAATCATTTAATTTTTACAAAATTGATTTTCCATGAAGTAGGAGAAAATAATATCATTGATATGTGATTATTTAGAGTATCCATATTTATTATCCTTGCAATAATACTTTCTCCATCATGTGCATATTATTAGTCTAAATATTCCTATTGTCAATATAAAACCTAAATCATTGTTTAAAGAATATTCATAGTTGATATCTTTGAAAGTGTCTTTGTCATCTTGAGTTACTAGAGAGGAAGGTATGTTGAAAGCTCAAGAGTCTCAAGACCCAACCTTTTGTAGACTAACCTCATGAATGACAATGAAAAATGGGACATAACAGAAATGGAACCTTAATAACATTGGAGATAATGTATAGCTCTTAAAATGGTTTATATACAATTGATTTGTGATCTATGATGCAACCCAATGGATAAAGCCATTCAATAAACTACACATGTATTATGTTGGAAATGTTAAATAAGAATATTAGAAGATGAAAACTAAATTAGAGTGTAAACAATGAGGGGGAAAGGATTGACAATACAAGTTAAATACCTTGCTTGCATATCTTTAATAATTAAAGCCTATTTTTTATTTGCGGGGTTGGATGTATTGAATGCCTAGGATATCTTCTTGAGACCACAAACATTTGCATTCTATTTCATTCAAAGAGTGATAGTTTACATTATTATAGATGATGATGGTAATGGAGAATTTAAGAAGTTACAAGGCTTCGTGTAGCTTAGAGGAGTGTTGGCTTGAACGATGACTAGTCAGTTCATTGGTATCATCAACTAATAAAAAAATAATAGGCTCTAGGCTCCTCTAGCAAGGTGCATCATCTTCAGGCTATATTTTCAATGCTACACAATTACATTCCCCTATATCACCATTATCTAAAAATGATATTGTTGGTATTGTAACCAACAATTTAAAATATTTCTATGTCAATATATATGATTTAATATATATTTGACAACTTGTATTAAATGAAATGTATAAATACTTCAAAATAAATTAATTGAAAATATTATCTACAGATTGAATTATGGATTTATGATTTCTCTATTGTTCTGTGTTAGTAATTGTGTAGTAATTATGGAGATCTCTAAAGTGGAGATTTAAACATTTCTTGAATCACTTATATGAATCTGGTAATTAGGTATGATTTTTGTGGAGCATATTATTTCATTGTTTTTTATTATGGAAAGAAGGTTTTGATGGGTTCCTGAAACCCTACAGAAGAAACAAACGAAGTCTAAAGCATATAAACGTTACAATCCAAACATCAGAAAATAGTCAAAACAAGCAAAACAGATACAACGACCAAAAAGCCAGGATCTCATATCCAAAAAGGCAGGAATAAAAGCCAGGTCCATCCTTTAGGCTATTTCTCTAAGGATCTCCGCTGCTCTGATCTCCAGCTTTGTCATTCTTTCAGCAGCTTCTCTGATTTCAGCCAACTCCTTGTCAGCTCCCTTGTCTGTCTTATTCTTTGCATTTTCATCTTCTTGGAGTTGGTTCCTGTCTCCTTGCTTCTACCTTTCTTCCGGATTACCATGTTGCTCTTGAAACTTATCAATTATGACCTTTATGTTGTCTTTAGAAGCTTTTAGTATATTATAACTCTACTCTGCTATTTTGACCATAGTAGCTTCAATGTTTTCAATTCTGTTTTTCAGTTCATTCACTCTGTTGTCCAGCTCTCTGTCCTCTGCAATGTTTTTATTGTTGTTGCTAATGTGTTCCTTCTCCATGCTATCCATCCTTTTTTTCATGTCATTAATTTCATAATAGGTCCATTTTGTAGTTTTGTAGCTGTCTATTGCACTGTTCTTTGTGTTATTGAGCACATCCATTTGTGGTATTTCCCTTGCACTGTCATTGAATATCACCATGGCCGGGTCAATGAGTTCCTCCATCTGTATTCTTCCCTCTTTATTTTCCTTTACCAGGATTTTTACCAATTCTCTCTTAATGCCCATTTTGGCTGAGAGAGAATCAAAGTTTCTGCAGACCACTTTCTTATCTTGACCTGTAATACTACAGGTGAATTGTTCTTTGCCATACTCAGCATAGCTATGGTTGTTCTTTTCCTCTTCATTGTCCATACCCTGACACTCCTCTGTTTCATCTTTCTCCTCTTGTATCTCCTCCTGTTTTGCCATTTTTTCCTCCTTTGTTTCCACTTTGATTCTTTTGGATCTCGTGGCCCGCTTACCCGAGTTTTCCCCCTCCTTCTGAGTCAGAATTTTGATGGTGATCTTCCTTTTAGTAACCTTTTTCCCTTTCTTCTTCAAAGTTGTTTCTTCTTCTAAATTCTCCTTCCCTGTTTCCATTCCTTCCTCTTCCTCATTGTATTCCCTGTCCAAAGAGACTTCAATGTGCTGTTTTAAATTCTCTTTGTTAGCTTTATTTTTAATTTTCTTTTGTTGGCTAGTATGTTCCACCTCTGAATCATAGTGCATGTCTCTGCTATCCTCTGTTTCAGAGGGGAAGTATTCCTCCTCAGACTCCCCCATGGAAGCCCTATCCTCTTTATCTTGGATTTCCTTTCCCTGAGTACGGGATTTAAAATACTCATAAATCAAAAGAAGTAAGCCCTCATGGAAGGCCGGATTACTTATCTGTTTCTCCTTATAATCATTTATGTTTTCATTAATAGATGAATATAGGTAGAAAGGGAGGGAAACCTTAGCCCCATACCTGAAATGGTTGAGGAGCAAAAAATGATGGGTGCTGATGCGATCAAATCTGGTGTCGAGCGTGAGGAATTTGATTATCACCCGCAACACAAAGCGCCACAGACATTTGATGGAGCTCGGGTGATAAAAGGTGCCTTTCTTGACCAGGGCACATTTTTTGGCTTCATCTTTGACAAACTCCGTCAGAGCTTTTGAAGAGATTTTCCTATCCCTATAGAACTTCTTTCCTATAATAGGAATGCCTGTAACCGCAGAAACTATTTCCTCAGTCACCATGAATGTAACCCCATCAATTTTCACCTTACCTTCCTTCCAGTTGTTAACCATCATCCTTGTGACTGATGGCTTCCACCCATGAAGGTGTTCGATATAAGTGGTTACTTCCCCATTTCTCAGAATTTCCCACACCTTTGATCTCCAGCGCCATTTCTCAGTTTCTCTCTCCGGCTCTCTCCTGTGCCTCTCTCCCACCATGTCTGCAACTCTTTTGTTTCCTCTGTTTCTTGTGGAGATCGTTTGAAGTATGAGATTTATTTGGGGTTTCAAGATCCTTCCTTTAGCTTCGTAAATGTAATAATTTCTTAAATCCCGCCAAGTGTGCCGATGGGGCATTAAACTGACTTTCCCATCACAGCAATTGTACTTGCACATCCCACGGGGATTCCTTTTGCCTCTGTCTTTACTCTCCATAATTAGCCTTTTAGCTTCTGTCATAATTAATCTTTAATATATCCGAGTCTGCCCGGGACCCGATCATTTTCCATTATGTTGGCAATTTTCGGTGGTAAATGTTTCCCGTTCTTCCATTGTTTAACTTCTTCACACGTGACACCCAAATTTGCCAGCGTGTCTGCCACCTGGTTTGCTTCACGATATTCATGTGCAACGTAGATCGTATCGAAGGACTTCAGAATTTGAATACATTCCTTTCTGATATTCTCTATAGTCCAGGAAGCTCCGGTCTTTTCATTAAGACAATCAATTATATTTTTTGAGTCCCCTTCCACCCATAAACTTTTGATACCCATTTCCTTGGCAAGCTTAAGAGTGTGATGTGCCACACTAGCCTCAGCATAGTGGTTGGTTTGTACAAAGTATTAAATTAGGGAAAAGATTAAATTCATGTTTATGTGTTGCAACAGTTGGAAGATATAGCAACAATTCTATAAGAATGGTGCATGGTTAGATGCAGTTGAATGTTTGTATTACTACCACATGTTCTATAAGTGAGGACAAAAGTACTGATGAAACCACACAAACCAGATATTAGAAATGATAGAATTATATAATTAGAGTGCAAACAATGAGGGGAAAGAAGATTGACAATACAAATTAGATATTTTTCTTGCATATCTTTAGCTATTAAAGTCCTATCTTTGATTTGAGAGGTTGGATCTATTGAATGCCTAAGCTTTCTCCTTGAAACCACAGACATTTGTAATCTATTTCATTCAAAGAGCAATAGTTTACGATATTATACATGAGGATGGTAAAGGAGAATTTGAGAAGTTACAATACTTCTTGTAGCTTTGAGGAATGTTGGCTTGAATGATGACCAACTGGTTCATTGGTGCCATTAACAAATAAGAAAATAATAGGCTCTAGACTCTTCTAAAAATGCATATCAACTTTACATTATATTTTCAAAGTTATACAATTACTTTCCCTATATCATCATTATCTTAAAAATGATGTTGTAGCCAACAATTTAAAATATTTATGTGATTAAATATATATTTAACAATATTGAAACAATTACATACTCTCTAGGTGATGATAAAACATTCATGGTACCAAAAAATAAACTGATAGAATTATATGTTCTAAAGTGTTCACTCACTCTCTTAGATCGCCTTTTAGTATCACATCACACATTTTATCTTGTAAATCTCTCTCTTTTGTCCTTAATCTATCTTTGAGCTTCCTTCTTGTCTATCAAGGGAATCCTCCTTTCTTGTGAAAATTCCCGCAGTCTAATTTCTTATGCTTCCATGGTCTGCCTATGATCTACTTTTCCAGCCATTGACCCACAATTCATCCCAATAGTTGCACAGCTTATCACCCCAACTTTGCGATCATAACTCCCTCAATTCTAGTTTGGATAATAATTTCCCATCCAACAGCCTCTCTCAATGCTACTTCCCAAGTTAGTAGTTGCTTACATGGTAGCCCAAGGTTGGAAAAAAAAAATACTAAATGAAAGCAAAATTGTAAATGTGCAATCCTGAATATCCTTTTCCATATTCTTAGAATTCATTTTTTTCCCAGACTGTTTTCTACACAGATCTACTACAAAGACTTAAAACTGAATTTGTGTTCTCCTGAAACAGAAACTACGAAACTTTTTTTTTAAATATTGTCTGCTTTCTGTTTCATATACCCATTTTAGTTTCATAAAATAAAAATACAGAAACTATAATAAAACACCATGAAAGAACCGAAGCATTGCCATAAAACTTGAACAAAACTACATTTAAACACATTGAACATTTATAAGATAAAAAATACCCAACATTGTCGTTATAGATGTCCCAACACAGAAGATTATCTTTCTGAACTGTTATAATTTAGGATGTGTGGTTTTAGACAGGGACAAAAAATTTAAGATCATGCCCACATGAGATTACATTTTCCTTCTGAAACGCTAAAAACAAACCACAAAATAACTTGATAAACCCATCTGAAAACCACTTCCTAACTTTGCCAAACAGTGGTTGCATACAAAATTTAACTAGCCTCTGCATGGGACCTTGTAAAGCTGCAAGTCTATCAATCATGAATTCCAAAGACAAAAGGGCTACTTATTACTAACCCTCTTTGACCATTTCTCCTTCATGCATTCCTCTGTCTTCTGCCTTATCTCATATGAGGTCTTGAAGAAGTTGGCCTTCATGGCCAACTCCACCATGGTTCTCTGAGACTTGGGATAATACTGCAACTCATTTTGGTAAGTTGGGTATAAAACCAAGTCGTCAAAAATGGATAACTGCTTTCTGACAGCTCTCAAGGTTTTCTTCATCTCTGCATTTTCATATTCCAAAGCTCTAGTCCTTGCATCTTCTTCAGAAAGCTTCTCCACGTCCATTACTGAACAGAATTCCCACCTTCCTGTAAAAAAAAACAAAAAAAAAGTAAGAAACTAAAATTGGACAATTCAGCTCTTTCCATTTGGATTTTCCACTGAACCAGAAAAAAAAAACAGACCCAACACATTAATGAAGACCCCACACAATTTCAAGATCCTAAATATGCTTTAATGGATGAAACTTAATACACCAGGAGAAACCCAAATCAACAAATTTGAAAAGAAAAACACATACACAGAGAATTTGTTAGCTGGGCTAAACTATAATCCTCAATTTGCAGAGACCTATTTGCCTTGCAAACAAAAAAAACCTAAAAAGTGAAGAGAAATCAAGAAAGCGGAGGTATTTTAGCACAATCTTCTTGAGCTGCCAAAAAAACTGGAATTACACGAGAAGCGAGGAATTGAGGAATGAAGCGTGCGAGAGTTATTAAAAAAAGATTTCAAATTGTCATTTTACCTGAACACCAGAGAGTCGGCGGCCCTGCATTAACTATTCGAAACCCTAAGTTTGGAGGCTAAACAATGTTTGTATGGATGGATGAATCATGGAGCACGCCTACACAAATTAATTCAGTATGGAGGGAATTACAAACCTTGTCAGACACAACTTTTAAATTTGAATGCATTGATATGTCATTGGTGTAACAGGACGGTCCTTTTTTGGGATGATCGAAAAAGATTTCACCATCGCCGTTTTTTTCTTCCTTCTGATCGGGCATTCGCTATCGACGCACTTTTCATTTAATTTGGTTTTTATTTGGAAAAAAATATTTAATATGATTATATAGCGATATGTGGTATATTTTTTTAATATGATAAGTTTTTCTTTATTAATTGAGGTATTTTTTTATTTTAAATTAAAATATATGTTACGCATTGGCCAGTGCTTGCTTCTCTTTGTAATAGTTCTATTTCTGAAATGGGAGCTTAAATAAACTTAATACAAAAAAATTAAAATATATGTTTGTTTTTGTCTATTTACATTTATGAATACAATCATTATTGAAAGTTCTATGAAAAAACTATCCAATCATATAATCATTTGAACAATACACAAACAAACAAACTTAATGAATGTGGTGAGGGGAGTCTTGATGTGAATTGTTTACGCCTTCAAAAGAATGCATCTAATAAGACTTTTTTTTTTGTATTTATTAAATAGACCAAAATCAGTATTTGATTTTTAATATATTTAATAAATGAAAAAAAATTCAACAAGGTGCAAACTATTGGTCACATTGATGTCGCCTTTTACATTTATTTAATAAACAAAAAATCCTTATACAGTTGTATTCTAATTTTTAATTTATTTAATAAATAGAAATTTTTTTCCAATCAGGTGGAAACTACTTGCTACATAAATGTCACCATCTTAATGTGGTTCACACCATAAGCTCTCTTGAAATGTGCTCCTCTATAGAAAGTGATCCAAGTCTCTTCAGATTTGAATGCAATATTTTGTTTAATGTAGAAAATGTTTCCAACTGTGAAGTGAGATGTGCACATGTGGTAAAATGTGATAGGGTCTACAATGACAAGAAATAATTAGAATGCAAACTAGAACTTACAAAGAGAAAATATTTTCGGATGATACCAAATTGCTCTTATACCTTACAATACTACCACATCAAACACCTAAATTTATTTAAAAATTGATCCTTCACTTTCTAGTGGTTATAAGGAAATTAAGATCGTTTATGAAAACCTTTGAAATCTATGATAAATCTTCTTTAGACCCTACTCTCCATTTCACCAAGTACCCACATATTATTTACTAATGTGGTTCTCTTAATTTTACTATCCAAAATTGTCTGGACCATCTCCTCTTTAGAATATAATGGTATCTAATTTTCCCATTGTACT
Source organism: Thuja plicata (assembly GCA_018584345.1). Lineage (NCBI taxonomy): Eukaryota > Viridiplantae > Streptophyta > Pinopsida > Cupressales > Cupressaceae > Thuja > Thuja plicata. The sequence continues at coordinate 1,479,003 of MU223245.1, forward strand.
TCCAATTTGTTATCTTTAGGTGACCCTTCTTTAAATATTAATATAAATCTAAAATGTTGAATCAAACTTCTTAATGATTTTATAAGGAATTAACTTTTTCAACTTCAACTTATAGCATTTCTCTACTATAAATACATAAGATACACCATTACTTCATCTTTAATTAAAAAATTATAATGCTTTCTTTTCTCATTAATTTTCTACTCATATCTATTATTTATATTTTCTGAGTGAATCCTTACTTTTGTGTGTACTTATTTAATATGTTCTACAAACGCTTCCACTTTTATGTTTATCTTGCCTTTTTTACTAATGTCTAGTTCAACTTTGACACATTCCTTGGTTCATTTTCACAAGAAAATGATGTTTTTTATTGTAATTCTATTTATTGAATTATTATATGCAAATTCTACGTATGATAATCATATCCCAATTTCCTACCTCTACTCTAACCAAATATCTTATTAAGTTGCCTAAAATGTCAAGTTTACATTTTTTGTCCATAATATTGTAGGTGATATGCCAAATTGAATTTCAATTTTATCTTCATCTTCTTATACAATGTCTTTCAAATATAAATATTAAATATAATATTCATGTTTGAAACAATACTCTTTGAAAAACCTTGCAATTTCACTACTCTAAAAAAATAGCTACATGTCCCACATCATTGCTTTTATTACATAAAATGAAATGTGTCATCTTATAAAATCTATCCATAATTGCAAACAGTGAATCATACCATTTCAATGTTCCTGGCAACCCTAATACAAAATATATACTTATATTCTCCCAAAGTATAATTTGAAACTAATAACGATTGATACAATACAACATTTAATGCCTCTCCTTTGTATATTCACAAGTCCCACATCTTTGACTAAAAATCCTTGCATCCTTATATATTTGAGCTAAAATATAAGTCTCATTCACCCACGTGAATACCTTATTGACCTCAATTGTCTCATTATACCAGGTAGTGAACTATGCTTCCCCTTTATCAAATTATTTCTCAGTGAGCTTCTTAGAATGTACATTACTCTTAAATAATATATAATTTTGAATTAGTTAATTTGAAACTACTTACTTATAGACTTATAAACTTGTTACATGATTTACACAATATTATCTTTATATAAATGTTTAAACTCATGAAAATCAACTACAGGTATGTTCTCATCTTTGATAGCAAGCTCTCTCTCCTACTAGCATTTAATGCATCAACAATATTATTTTTTTTATTTTTTAATCCTATGTTTCAGTACAAAAGTATAAATTTGTATAAACTCAACCTATCTTATGTATCTCTAATTTAACTTACCTTACCTATTAAAATGATATAATCATTGATGATTAATATACAACACAAACCCCTTTGATAACACACAATGTGTCTATTTCTTCAATGATTGAAAACATGCTATCGATCTTCCTTTCCGGATTAATATAGCTCCTATTACACTTCCTCTTGCATCATTATCTAGTTGAAATACTTGATAAACTTAAAATTGGTAACAAATGTTATTCTATCACTATCTCCTATAGAAAATAAAAAAATCCTAAAGACTCATGATGTCCACTCAAAATCTTCTTGTCTCCTCTCATTTTTTTCATTAGAGGTACTAAAAACAATAATTTTTTTGATGGATTTCTTATAGAAAATTTATTAGCCATTAAAAGATCTTATTGCTCTAATATCTGGAATTGCATTGAATTTCTTCCAATCATATTGAATCTTTCAATTGAGATTATGAACACAACTATGCTAATTTTATTTATTTATGAGGCTACATTTCTTCACATTACCAATAAATTATCTTTCTCCAACCTCTAAAATGATAATTAGATATACTCTAAGTGCACCTCCATAATCTTATTAAAAATCAAAATATCATCTAGATAAAAATACAAATATGATATGTTTAAGATGATCCTACCTATTCTTATTGTTCAGATAAAAATGTCATCTACATAAATAATTACAAGCATACCTACAAATTACTTTAAGACCACATATGTCACATTCATAAATGTACTTATTGCATTAGTTAACACAAAGGGAATTGTAAAGTAGTTATACAATCCTTCATTTTTCTTGAATGTAATTATCAATTCATATCATTATCTAATTTTATTATGAAGATAGCCACCTCTTCAAATCAATCTTAGTGAAATATAATTTCACTCAATTAAGAAAACCCACAATTTCATCAATCCTTGGTAATGAGAATATATACTTTATAATTGTCATGTTTATTACTTTGAACTTCACACACATTCTTCACTTACCATCCTTCTTAAGTGATAGTATTGCACGTGGTACACATGAGATTAGACTGATCTCTAATTAGCTTTTTCTACAATATCTCATTTCATACTAGTGTCATTATACATGCCACATTATTTGACAGACTTTCCCTTGAAATTAAATCCATGTGGTAGTTGATATTCCTTAGTAGTGGTAAATTAATTTGTCATGTTACCTAATATGATATCACTATACCCTCTAAATAGTTTTTAAACTTCCTTATAGGATCTCCCATATATTTTTTATGGTTCTTGTTTTTATATTACTACATAACTTAGAATCAATGCAAAACACATGTTCTCATTCTTCAAACCATCTAAAATAACATTTCATCTGTTAAATATTTTTTGGAAGTATTGGAAACATATCCTCTTTCTTTAGACTTATGTATTTAACCATTCATTGTTAGGCTATATAAGTATTTACTTTTCCATCATGTATAACACTTCTATCAAATTTATATGGCCTAGCATGAAACGACATACATCATTAAAATTATATTGCATAAAACTATATCATGCTATGTATGTATCTATTAAATTTGACCCAACATTAATCTTTCACCAATATTCTATGGTCTTTTTACAAAACAATCCTATATAGTTTAGGATGTTCTCCAACCTTTTCAATTTTATTTTATCAACTGTATATTTAGAAAAAAAATTTATCTGTACTACCATTTTCTATTAAATCTTTTACAATAAAAATGGGGATCAAAGGGGATAAATCCTATATCAACCTATTATACATTAGGAAGGAAGATGACCTACTAGACTTGAATAGGATCAAGTGCTTAATGTGTATCTCTAATCCTTCACTAATATGCAAGGTTCTTTGGGGGAATATGATGGGAGGATGCAAGATAGATGACAAAATAGACAAAAGTGATAGGTTTAATATTACACAGACATGTACATAAAACATACTGTAACATGTAAGTACAAAAAACAAGAACCAAGTAGTAGTGCTAACCTATGGCTTCATTTTGAAGTTGAATTATAGGGAAGAGATCGCGTAGGGTGTATTGTTCCAAGGAAGGGGTCACTTGAGCCATTTTGTTCCCAATAATATTTAAGGATTAAAATTCTAGACCATTTGTCAAGTCCTATACTTTATAGATCTACAATGGTAGGTTGTCACCTATTCTTGCAAACATAAAACAAGGAAAAATGTTGTGTAAAGAGGGGTTTTCCTCAATCAAACTCCGGTTGAGGAATCAACCTTTGAAATGAAATGAAATATGATTGAAAGGAAAGTATACTGATATGAAGTAGAAGCTAGATCTGAATAATAAATTACCTTATACCTTAATGGCACAATGCTTCTTTGGATGTAATCACAAGTGTTAATTTAATAGCTTTAACTTTTAAAAAAAAAAAAAACCCAAAAGTAAATCATGAAAGATATGTCATGCATTGTGATTTTTGTAGTTTGCCACAATGCTTGATGAAGAGGAAGAATGTCTTGAATGCTTGAAGACTTTGAGAATGCTTGGAAGAAAAATTATAGGAGAGCTCTTAAAATCTTGATCATGGTTACCAAAATGAGGAGAGGTAGGTTTATTTTATACCTATTACAACATTTTGGGGCTCAAAACTTGAAGAAGGCCAACACAAATTTAGAAATCCTGCTAATTCCATAAGACATGCCCCTGATTTAAATTTTGGGCAAAACATAGGGGAAGAGGACATCCTAGGCATCCTCTTCCCACCAACGAGACATGAAATTAGAATCATAGATAGCACATAACAAGGGGATGCTATATTTTGAGGTACAACTGATTACAGGGTCGGGAAGAAGCACAAAGGCCACAAATGGAAAGGTAGGGCCTATGTTGATTAATAAATGATTGAATTGGAGAAATAATAAAGCAACACACCTAGAAATAATGGGACAATTTTTTTTGGTGAGAATCAATTAAGAGAGGACTCATAATATAAATTTAAATTAATCAAAGTATAATGAGTGTTAGGAGAGTGTGAAATCAATGTGGGAGCCCATACATGCTAAAATGGGGCTAAATTGAGAATATAATTATATGTTCTTATAATTTAGGATGGTACATTTAGCCCCCACTTTAGCGAAAGTATGAGTCCACCTCATGCTCATGATAAAGTAAAAGAAAGAGAGAAAAATAGATAAAGATCATTGGGAAAACTTGAAAGAGATAAGATATCGCTAATTTTAAGTACATAGGACCCTAAACAAAGGATTTTAATTCATAAAACCATGTGCAAGGACACATAAAACAAAAATAAAATCCTAGGGCTTACTAAGGTTCCAAGTCAACTAGCTAAAGATACCTCAATAAAGAAGAATGTCTCAACCACTCGCATCACGCTCAAAAACATATTGCAAAAGCACAAGTGGACACATGGAAAGAGTGAGAGAGCACATAAAATATAAGACAAGACTCCATGATCCAATCTACCAGCAAAGTGTGTTATGTTATGAAATCATGGAAGAGAGGAAAAGACAACCATGGATGACATAGACTACCCATTTGTGTTGTGTTAGGTGATCCATGAAAGAGTTTGGTAAAAAGGTATTTGATGGGCTAGCAAGTTGCATTATGCTAGTCAAATCATCTTGAAAGAGAGAGATCGATGTAAAGAGAATTGATAGGCTAGCAAGTTGTGTTATGCTAGTCAACTCATCTTTGAAAATTTTCACAAAGGAGAGGTTGAATGGGATAGAAATTTGTGTTATGGTAGTTCAACCAATCCCAAGGATAACTAGGAAAAACATTGTATCTAAGGAAATCCAACAAAAATGTACAAAGGAGAGTCATATGGCCCTAGAAAATTGTATTATGCTAGTGTACTACACCTGAAATATTTGAAGTAATCAAAATATTTTCAATGAGGAGGTCATATATGCCCCCACCTTAAGATGGAAAATGGGACTATTTTGACATCTTATGAAAAAAGAGAAACATGGATAAAGAACCTTTAACATCAAGGATGTATCCCCTAAGAAACACCCAGTCCAAGCCAAAGAGGTCACAACTCCTATGAGGTCAAGGAAGGGATGAATTTTGTATCATCCTAAAAAGTTAGAATGCATAATTGGATGTCTTTAGGACCTATTAGACCCTATTTTGGTGATTTGGAGGTCCAAATGTCCACTATGATTGATCTCAATAGACTTTATTTTCTCCTTCCTCTTCTTTTCACCTTCCCCGATATCCCCATAAAATTTGTGCCCATTTTTCTTGGGAAAAGTCGACTGGTTGACTTGTCCCTGATATTTTTGGCCTAAATTCTTCTCGGAGCCTGATGCGAGGGTCTACTTGTGAGGTTTTCAATTGTGGTCTGCTAGATCAAATTTGAATCCTGAATTCAAGGATTTACTATAAAAGGACCTCCTATCTCCTCATTTTGCACACAATAACATACTCAAGTGTAAGCTATCATAATAAAGTGTAAGAATTTAAGCATTCAAGAAATCAAGTTGTGCAATTGAGGATTTTGATTCAAGATATGAAGGAAAGCATCTAATTCAAGATCTCAGGGTCTCTAGTTATTCAAGATCTATTCAAGCAAAGGAAATATTCTCTAATTGATGCAATTTTCTCTCCCATGATGGTCAAGTAGAGAAATTATCAATCAACAAAGAAGATCCATCCTTTTGTCCTTCATCTTTCTTCTTCCTTGCATGTGGTTACCAAGTATATCTGCATTCAATATCTAGGAGTGAAAATCATAGATCCATGCATCTGTGAAGGCATCCTTGATTCTACATCTCATTAAAAATTCAACTCTTTGGATTCCAATCACATTCAAGCATCTTCATGGATTTGAGTGATTACTACATCTATTCATGAGGGTTTCATACAAGGTAAATTAGAAATTTACCTTTTACATTACTTTCCTTTATGCAATTTCAAGGTTGATTTCTAAACAGGGGTTTGACCAAGGCAAACCCCTTTCCACAACCTTTTTCCTCATTTTTATGTATGTAGGAACATGTTATAGAGCTACAATTCTGGATCTGGGTAGTGCAGGTATAGTTACAGGATTCGAGAAAGTTTCATCAATTTTTGCCAGGAACAAGTCGACTAGTCAACTTGTTCCAAAAAGTTGACTTGTCCCTGTTGTTTTTTGGTGAAAATTTCAGGACAGACAAATTCAGATCCCTATTTTCCATATCTGTAGTTACAAAAGGATCCAAGATTTTGATGAAATTTAAATTCTGATTCAAAGTCCTACCTTCTCCATCTTGTTTCCAGGTGCACTTATTCTTCCTTCTTTTCCTTTGCACTTACTTTATTAGATCAGATTAGTACTTTATCATATCACATCTATCCTCTTAGGAATCCAAAACTCCCTTGGTCATAGATCTTGCATTAGCACCCTTCCTCCTTTTGGTTGTGCTAATTAGATTTTTCTTAAGGGTGGCTTTGTATTCTATTGTATGGTAGAGATATTGGTGAGTGATCTACATCTTAGCATTGCTCACCATACTCCCCCTTGTACATTTTGGTGAACCTAAAAAAATACATTTTCATTCTGATTTGGTGTCTATATCTCTATGTGTGCATGATATTTTATTATAGCTTTATTACATTGTATGTATCTAGATCTATAGGTTTATTTATTTATAAATCTTATTTATTGTCTAGATCTACTTTTGCATGTTTTACATTACATGTTTGAATTTTATAGTTAGATGTGTCTTTGATAAAAGATCTTGTTTTCTTGGATTACATATCTCTTTCAAATATTACAGTTACATTAGATCTATATATTTCCTTTCATTCCCTTTTTTATGAGTGTTATTACTTTAATTCCTACTTATAGCATTCCGGTTAGGATAAGTCATAGACTTATGGGTACCTTTGATCCTGAGCCTTCTCTTTATCCTGGGAATCTTGCTGAGACCAACATGAATACTAGTGAAATTAATCCTATCATGGAGAACAACTCTTCTCATTCTTCTCATGATGAATATGAGGCTTTAAGAGTCCCTCCTATGAGATTCCAAAAACTTTCCAAACTTTGATAAGTTTGAACAATGGTTAGGATAAGAAAACCCAAATCCCAAAGTCATTTCTAGTGTAGAAGGTTAAATGAAGCTAATTAATAATGATGAACATGGTGTTAACATCTTGTGTAGTATCTATCATCTTATTGATAACAATATTAAGCCTCTTAAAGATTTTTCTCAAGAGCTAGGATCCATTACACCTACTACTAGTGTTGAGACCTCTATTCCTATTTCTACCTCCATCCCTAGCATTTCCACTTATGCTCCCCCTATCATAACAAATTCCACTCAAAAGCTAAATCCTACACATGCTAGAATCCCTAATCATATTTCTCCTTCTATTCCTTTAAGTGTACGATGTGTTTCCTTACCTTCATCCATGCCCACTTACCATAGTGTGCCCTTTTCATATTCAACCATTCCTTCCATCTCTAATAGTTCTATAAATATTTCAAACATATCTCCTCCTACCATTTTTTCTAATGATCCTACCATTAATTGCTTGACTCAAATTGTGTCTTCTTTGCAACAAAAAATTACTTCAATGACTCAATCCAAGTTCAACATGCCTACTTTTGATATTGATATTCCTTTGTCTTTGGATATCATTTGTGTCGTTATCCCGCAATATATGGAGATTCCTCATCTTGAGACCTATAATGGTAAATGTGATCCTTTGACTCATGTCAAAAATTTCAAACCTTGTGTAGTGATTTCTCTCATGACCATAGGTTCATGGAAAATTTGTTTACTAGAATCTTTCGATACAAAACCTTGCAATGGTATTATTCTTTGCCTCCTTATTCTATTGATTGCTTCCAAAAGCTTGCTATTGCTTTCATTCAACAATTTCAAAATAACATTGGTCCTAAGATTTCTTTAACTGATTTAATGCATTGTAAACAAGGCGTTAAAGAAAAACTGACTGATTTTATTGGTATATTTAAGCATTTGCATGCTTATATTTATTATCTTGTGCCTGATATTGATGTGCAACACATTTTAATTGCTAATTTACAAAAAGACATTAGAGATAGGATTCTACCTTTTGAATTCTCTTCTTTTACTCAATTATGTGCAATGCTTCATAATTATTAATTGAAAGTGAGTTAGTTTGAGAGAATTACTCCAATGCCTCAGGTTGATAAGAGTGATGTCTCATCCAACAATTTCAAAAAGTTTTAGGAACCAAATAAATTCATCAAAATCAAAAACTCATCCAACAATGTTGATGAACAATTGGAAGCAACATCCAAAGTTGTGGCTCTTTTGTCATCTATCTTTAGACCTACTCATAATTTTACTCATCTTTTTGAATCTTTTCATAATGTGATGTTGAAGTTAATTAATTCTAATGTGTTAACACTCCCACCTATCAAACCAATTGACACATCCAAACCTTTGCCCAAAATTTTGATCACAAAACTTTCTGTCAATACCATCGTCAACCTGGTCATGATACTAAAAAATGTTTCCATTTGAAATCTGTTATCCAAGACCTCATTAATTCTAAATATATATCCATTGAGAGTGTTAATGATCAAGGAAAAAAATATTTATAATCTCCTAATCAAAACTTGAAAATCTATACCAACCAACCCTTTCCCATCTCATTCAACCAATACCATTGAGTCTATCCAACCTTCCTCTTCAACTTAGTTTATTGAGTATGATGATAAAGTTCATGAAGCCAATTATGTTGTCAACCTCATTGATCAAAACGAACCTAAACCTAAGACTGATTTTGAGCCTTGTATTACCTTTGACCCTACTGAGACAATTAAAGCACCTTATGGTCCTCTTTATGTTATGGAAAAGGTTAATGGCCTTCATTCCCATGGTGTTCTTATTGATCTTATTGTCATGGTGAATGTGATAACTGAAGATTATCTCTTTAATAGATAATTGCAACGTGATTTTTATGATAAATATGATGTTACGATCCAAACTTGCAATAGTTTCCTTTATCCTTCACATGGTTCTATTTTATTTCCTATTCAAGTTGGTGGAAAAACTTTATATGTTACCTTTACTTTGATTCCAAATTCTAATCAATTTCAAGTAAAACTTCCTCTTCCTTGGCTTACCTCCATGAAATTTGTGGCCTCTCTTATTCATAAATGTTTGAAATTTTCTCATAATAGAGAAATTTTTATTTTCAACCATAGCCTATATTAGCCTTCAGTACCTCGATAATCTATTGACCTTGATTTATTTTGGCCTTCCATGCCTCAACCAACCCAAGCTAGTCTCGATACCCTCTTTTGATCATATCAAGATTACAAGATCCAAAATATTTTTGAACTTAGCAAACCTTAGGATGTTCCATCTCTTTTTCATAGATGTAGACTTCTTCCTACACCTCCTATGCATGCTTCAGTTCCACCTTCTATATCTTATAAATATTGTGTTGATGTTATCTCTCAACCTAGTTTGGTTCATTATGTTCATCCTCCTAAAGAAGAAAAAGACCTGATGTTGATTGATCCCGAGCCTCAACCAATTTCCAAAAAAACCAAACGTAACCATCATGCTCGTGATCATGTCCTAAACACTGTGCTAGAGCATACCAGTGTGCTTCAAAAAATATTGCTTCACCAAAAACACTCACTAATACTTTGATTCCCTTTGATCAACCCATGCTTGAACCCAAGGAGGAAGTTAACTTGAAAAAGATCAAATTTAACAAACAAGATAATTCCATTCATATCTTAGATTGTATTACAATTGATTTGGATGAAGAAGATACTCTTGACGATGATGATTTTGATGTTCCTAATGTAACTAATGATGATATTCATGCTAGTGATTCTGATGATATGTTTAAGCTTATTTATGTCAATCATGATTTTACAGCTATGTTTTCACAACAATTATCCATCACTCCTAGTGACGAGAAAAGTGACCCATCCTTATAGCACGGTCCTTGTTCAAAACTGGCTATTGTTCCTTATGTTGTGCTTGATATTGATCCTCTTGTGAGTTTCCCACCTTCCCTAAACACTACAGACTGAGATGGGGATAGGTGATATGCTTGAATAGCTCCTCTTGCACGATGGATTTTGTGTATTTTCTTGTTTGTTGTGATGTGTTTCCCCTGTGATGTACCACTTGTTATATGTTTTTTTTTATTTCTTTAAATAGCCCTTGTTTCTCCGTTGGCACAAGGTGATAAAGGAATTGAAATTTCATAAAAAATATTTTATTTGTATCTCACTTCTTCTATATGTTTTGACATTTTATGTTATGTATGTGTCACTATTTGTGAATGTGTCTTTGTGTTGTCTGATTGGGGATGATGCAAAATGGTAGCTATCTAATATTGTTTTTTGTGTTCGTGATGCTTTCCCAAAAAAGAATCTTCTTCATGACTCTTACGTGACATTATTCCATTATGTTTGTAGTTTTGCTACCTTTGGGGAATGGTGACATTTCATTTTGATATAATATTTCATGTGTTAATACTGATGATAGAGTTAATAGATCCCTTCCATACTCTCTTTTTTCATGTGTTCGTTTCCCTTGATTTTTCCTTTCTTGGGGGCATCTCGTAGTAGAAATATTTCTTGTGTATGCATGTATGATCTGTTAAAGCAATTTCTCTTGTTAAGGCATTTGCAATTTCTTTAACATGGGGGCATACACTCGACTCTGTGTTTCACATTTTGCACACACTTACATAGTGATTTGATGCAGCCTCTCTTGTGGATGCCTTAATAGAAATAAAGTTTTCCTTAAGGACTGATCCCCCTTTCTTTGATCCCCAAGGAGACAATGATTTTATTAGGCCTGATCATTCTTTCTTGATCCCTAAGGAGACAATGCTTTTCATAGTCTTGATTGTTTGTTTGTCGAATCCCTTAACAGAGACAATGCTTTCCTTAAGGCCTGATCCTTTTTGATTGGTTTACTAGCATAACCTAGCTTGATAGACCTTCCATGCTATCTTTTTCAATACATTTCCTTTTGTGTGGTCCATAGTAAGACAATCTCTTACTAGGCTAGTGATCACACTTTTCTCTCTCTTTCTTTCTCTCTTTTTGTGAGCTATGCCTCTCTTATCTTGGTTTTGGATTTGATGAAGACTTGAGTCACTTGGGGGCTTGATGTTTCTTTGTCTCCTTGACCTTGATGAGATCATTATTATGCATTCGATCTAATTTACTGTGAGCATGAGCTTGTCTCATACTCATGATAAAGTGGGGGCTAAATGTATCATCCTAAAAAGTTAGCACCCATAATCGGATGTCTTTAGGACCTATCAGACCCCATTTTTATGATTTTGAGGTTTGAATATCCGTTATGCTTGATTGCAATAGCCTGCATTTTCTTCTCCTTCTTATTTTCACCTTCCCCGACAACCCCGTGAAATTTGAGCCCATTTTTCCTGGGACAAGTCGACTGGCAGACTTGTCCTTGGGATTTTTTGCCCAAATTTTGCCCGGAGCCTGATGTTGGGGTCTTCTTTCAATATTTTCAATTGTGGTTAGTCTAGATCAAATTTGAATCCTAAATTCAAAGATTTTCTATAAAAGGACCTTCAATCTCCTCATTTTGCATACAATAAACATACTCAAGTGAAAGCTATCATAATCAAGTGTAAGCATTCAAGAAATCAAGTTGTGCAATTGAGGATTTGGATTCAAGATTTGAGGGAAAACATCCAATTAAATATATCCAAGTCCCCATTTCTTTAAGATCCATTCAAGAAAAGGAAATCTTCTCTAATTGATGCAATTTTCTCTCATATGATGGCCAAGAAGAGGAATTCTCAATCAAGGAAAGAGATCCATTCATTTGTCCTTCATCTTTCTTCTTTTTTGCATGTGGTTACCAAGCATATCTACATTCAAGATCTAGGAGTGGAAATCATAGATCCATTCATTTGTGAAGGAGTCCTTGAATGTACATCTCATTCCAAGGTCAACTCTGTAGATTCCAAGCACATTCAAGGATCTTTGTGGATTTGAGCGATTACTACATTTGTTCATGAGGGTTTCATACAAGGTAAATTGACAATTTACCTTTTATATTTCTTTCCTTTATGAAATTTCAATTCAATTTGAAGTTTGAATCCCAAAAAGTCAACTTGTCCCTCTTGTTTTCAATAAATTTTTTAGGACAGACAGATTCAGATCCATGTTTTCTAGATATGTAGTTACAACACGATCTGAGATTCTAACGATAATAAAATTCAAATTTAAAGTCCAACCTTCTCCATCTTGTTTCTAGGTGCACTTATTCTTCCTTCTTTTCCTTTACACCTAATTTATTAGATCATATCTAAACTTTATCATATCACATCTATCCACTTAGGAATCCAAAACCCCCTTGGTCATAGATCTTGCATTAGCACCCTTCCTCCTTTTGGTTGTGCTAATCATATTCTTCTTAAGGGTTGCTTTGTATTCTAATGTATGGTAGAGATCTTAGTGAGTGATCTACATCTTAGCATTGCTCACCATATTTCCCCCCTATACAAATGCAAATAAATATCATGTAAAAAGTGAAAAGGGGTCTTTTTTAAGGATGCTAAAAAGAGGATGAACAAATCTTGAATAAAAATAACATTATTGACCAAGAGAAAGGAAGGAGAAAAAAATTCACACCTTGCCCATTGGTAGGTACATGGATTCTTGATGAATGATGACATTCTTTAAGCCCTTGAGTAAGGGATTTATTTATTTGTACATACAATTGCAAAGAAGGAAGAGGTGGTTATCAAGGATTCACACCTCTTGAATAAGAGAGAATCTATAACCAAAATAAACAATTCTATGTATGAAAAAACATCACATGATAAACATATACCACTAAACCAAGGGAAAATGCATCCTTATATGAGATATTGAAATACTACTCTTGTCCCCCAAATGTAGAGACAAGAATAAGAATAAGGCAGACTATTATGTTGCTCACAAAGTATGATTGCACCTAAAAATGTACCTCTATGAATGACAATGAGCCCCCAATGGAGAGGTTAACAATGTTACATAGTGTGGAAAAAAATAATAAGAGCTTAAATGTTACTCAAAGTAATCATAGTTGAAAATCAACTTAGTGCAAGTTGTTATGTGCTTGATGTCATAATCAATGAGTTTTTAAATTTATTAATGCAAATCTTAACATTCATTAGTAGAGTGGTCATGATATCGATGATACGTGCAAAAAGGAAGATTCACAAGTTTTTTACTATACTTATTTCATTTGGATTGAGGGATCAACTTAACATGAAGAAGGTTAGGTAAAATGATTTCTTGATTAAATATAGGCATAGAATAAGTGTTAGATGACATGGGAAGGACTGTAGAAAAGGAGGAGGTTGGAAATTGAACCCTTGTAGAGGAAAGTGTGAGGTAGGTTTCTTATGTTGAACATGCCGAATAAGTAAGAGCGGGGGGGGGGGGGGGGGGAATCANGGTTGAATCAGTTATTCCAAAAATTTTTTTACAAACTTTATTGAATTGGTAAATACTGAAAGCAATAAAAAAACTCATAATAGATATGAACGTGAAAGCACAAAATATCAACTCCATAAACACCAGAATTTATGTGGAAACCCAAGATGGGTAAAATCAAAGAGAAAATGATTCTCATGAAAAGAACACTAGTTAAGGTAATTCTTCCAAGTGGTCACTGTCGGTTTTCTCACTACAGGTAAGGCTCACTGTCGATTGGGATAACTACCTAGAAAATAGAAAAAGGCTCAACGTTGATACAAATAGGATCACTGTCGCAAATAGGCTTATTTCCAGAATATAAGAAATGCAAATGAATCCACCACTAAAATCAATGTCACCGACAATCAACAACATATAAATGATATAATAGCTAGCTACGGGTTGCACCAACTTGCATATTCATCAATTCCTTGTTATATTCACATTTACTTCACCTATTGCTTGCATATAAGCATGTCACAATAAATATAATCATCACTATCTTATATCAAGTCATTCCAACAACAAGGTTGGCCTAAACTAATTTTAAATAGGTCACACCAAATAATTCTCGTGGTGGTAAGGAATGAAACATGGACCACCTTGTTCAACACAACACGCCTCACTTACAACAACACAATACACCATCTTTGAGATCTTCAGAACCAACAGATAGATCTATATATTATAATGAAGATACTTGAACTAAAGAACAATGACCACTTCTCATATAGGCATGGGCCCAAATAAGTAAACCATAATATGTCGCAAGATAAATGGGGCCATCACTGACACAAATAAAGATAAATCTCTACGACACATCATTCAGAGCACAATCTAGCAAATCACAAAAACATCCAATCCACATAAAATCATAGGATATGTTGACATAAATGACAACTATTAATGACAACAACAATGATAACATCAACATCACATTCTTAAAATCTCCCCCTTTGTCATTGATGGCAACATTAATCAATAACAAAGCAAAAAACTCACTATAAAAAGATATCAACATCAAAGTCCTCTGATCTTCTCATTTCTTTTTCTCCCCCTTTGACAATAATGACCAAGGGACAAAACCCCCCCTTACTAACTCACTCTTCTCCCCCTGAGAGGAAGCCTCCAAGCATTGATATATAAAAGGAATAAGAATGAAATGCATTGGACCAATGCACACACCGGTACATTTAGTGAACACTAGGAAGGGGAAGAACACCCAAATTGTTATTAAGATACTCAAAAGTATCCTTGTACAATGGTTTTGTAAATATATCTACAATATTATCCTTTGTGGGTACATATTCAAGTCTGACCTTATTTTCCAACACATTCTCTCTTAAGAAATTATATTTGATAGATATATGTTTTATTTTGGAATGTTGCACTTGATTCTTTAAAATATTTATAGCACTGGTATTATCAAACATAATTGAGATTGGTTCACCAAATACTATACCAATATCCTTCAAAGTTAGTTTCATCCATAATACCTAAGCACAACATGAGGATGTTGCAATGTATTCTGATTCAGCAGTAGGTAATGTCATAGAATCCTTCTTCTTGCTTGACCAAGCAACCAACTAGGAGCCAAGGAAATAAGCTCCATCACTAGTACTCCACTAGTTACTAAAAAATTCAACCCAATCAACATCAGTATAAGTTTACAGAGTGAAATATGAACCTTTTAGATACCATAATCCAAAATCTTATATACCCTTCAAATATCTAAAAATCATTTTTACTGCCATAACATGTGATTCTTTTGGTTCTTGATGAAATATGGCTGCTAATAATATGACATACATAATATATGGTCTAGTAGCAGTCAAATATAATAGTCCTCCAATCGTTTATCTATAATTACTTGCATCGTCTTTTGGTGAATCATCCTCTTTAGTCAACTTACATTTGGTAACAATAGGAGTACATACTGATTTAGAGTTCTCCAAACCAAAACTTCTTCAATAAATCTTGGATATACTTGGAATGAGAATTGAATATTCCTTTACTTTTATGATTTACCTGCAATCCCAAGAAAAAATTTAACTCACCAATCATAGACATCTTGAATTCCTTTTGCATCTCCTCTACAAATTTTAAGCATAAGTCATATTTTCCTCTAAAAATTATGTCATCAACATAAACCACAACAATTAAAATTTGATCTGAATAATTTTTTAATACAAATTATTGTCATTAGATCCTTTCTAAAATCTATGTCCAATCAGATAGTTGTCCAATTTTTCATACCAATCTCTAAATGCCTACTTCAATCCGTACAATGTTTTCTTCAATATGCAAATACCATCAAGAACCTTTCCAGATTTGAATCCTTCTAGTTGTTCAATGTAGACGTCTTCCCTTAGTTATCCATTCAAGAATGTCGACTTAACATCCATATGATAAACCTTGAAATGTTTAAATGTTGCAAATGCTAAGAATATTTGGATCGCCTTCATCTAGGAAACATGGGCATAAGTTTCATCAAAGTCAATGCCTTCAATCTGAGCGTAATGTTTGCTAACTAATCTTGCCTTTTTTCTCATTACTTTTCCATTTTCATCCAGCATGTTTCAGAATACCCACTTTGTACCAATTACATTCTTGTCAGTCGGTCTAGGCACAAGTTCCCAAGTCTGATTCTTCTCTAGCTGATCAAGCTCTTCTTCCATTTCTCTTACCCAGTTCCGGTCATTACTTGCTTCTTCCAAGGTTTTTGGCTCAATTTCTGAAAGTAAACATAATAAATCTTGTTCTTGTGGTTCTCTACTTCTTGTAATGATACCTTTATTCTTATCGCCTATAATCTAATTCTCTAAATGATTTATCTATACATACCTTGGGGTATTTTTGTAGATGCTAGATCCTACCTTGTCTCTTCTTCTTCTTTTTCTTCTTCTTCGTCTTTTTTTTTTGTTTTCTTTTCTCTTTTCCTCTATATTAGATTCATATTCAAAATATTTCTCAGGAGTTTTCTGAACATATTCATCAACCTTCACATTCACACTTTCAACTATCTTATTCAATGTCTTGTTGTAACACAAGTATACTTTTCTCTTTGTAGAATATTCCATAAATATACCTTCATCATCTCTATTGTTAAAATTTCAAGGTTGTCTTCATCTCTCTGAATGTAGCATCTGCTTCCAAAAATCTTGAAGTATTTCACTATAGGTTCTCTTCCATGCCATAGCTCGTATGAAGTCTTTCTATACTTCTTTTGGTAAAGAACTTTGTTAAGTGTGTACACCATTGTATGAATTACTTCTCTCTAGTAAAATTCTAGTAAACCTATCTCTTTGATCATTGTCCTTGTTGCTTCTTGTACTATTTGATTCATTCTTTCCACTACACCATTATGTTGCACTTTTCTAGAGGCTGAAAATTATATTTTAATGCCATGTTTCTCACAAAAAATTATTAAATTCATCAAACATAAACTCTCCCCCTCTATCATATCTCAAACATTTAATCTTCCTTACAACTTCGTTCTCAACTATTGCTTTAAATATCTTGAATTTTTCAAACGCCTTTGATTTCTCTTTCAAAAACACAATCCAATATAATCAAGAACAATCATCAATGAAAAGTATGAAATATCTCTCACCTTGTAAGCTTCTTGTTCTAGTCAGACCACATAGGTCAGTGTGCATGAGATCCAAAAAACTAGTACATGAATGATCATTTGCCTTGAATCACTCTCTTATCTTCTTCCTTCCTGACATCCCTTACAGATAATGTTGTTTGGTTTACACAGTCTTGGTAAATATCTTACAACACTTCTTACCAATTTGTCGAAATTGATGTGACACATCCTCCGGTGCCAACGCTATCTCTCATTAGACCGAGATAATAAACAACTTTCTGTAGCTCCTTCAATTTGATACACATTCCTTCTTGTTATTTTACCAACTGCAATAACTATTCTGGTTTTCTTATGGATCTCACAACCTTCATTCTTAAATACAACATCATAGCCATTTTCACACATCTATCCAGCACTCAAAATATTATGGCACAAACGCTTCACATAATAAAGATTGTTAGTGTTATGATTTCCATCAAAATTAATAGAGCCAATTCCAAATATATATGTTGACTTATCATCACCAAATTTAACAGGACCACCATCATATTTATCAAGTTTTACAAACTTTCTTTTATCACCAGTTATATGATTTGAACATTGGCTATTAATCAATGATTCTTTCTTAATTATTCTAACAAACAACGTAGGCTTAGTATTATAATCAAATTCCAGGAAAATGTTAGAAATATCAAATCTAGGTTGTTCTTGTTCTACAAAAAACAAACAGTCTTCTTGATCTGATTCACCATTTGATATACTAGCATCTTCATTAACATAGTAGGTATTCTTATTGAACTTCTTAAACTTTTGTTAGTTATCCTTTTTTGAGCACCTAGTTGCTAAATGACCATGTTTTCCACATCTAAAGCATTCAAGGGGTAACATACCTTTGTATTTTCCAGTACCTTTCTTCATTTTTCTTACAAAGTTCATTTCCATCTCATCTAAATCATCATCATCAAGATCTTCCTCTATCTCTGTAGTTTTGAAGGTTATCTCAGATTTTCTCTTATCCTTTCCAAATTTCCTCAACTCAAATACGGTTAGGGTTCCAAAAATTTATTCGCTGGTAAACTTCTTTGGATCATAAAATTCCTCAATAGCCAAGACTTGTCATTGTAGCTCTCTGGTAAGGTCATCAAGATCTTCTCCACCACATCTTCATCAATAATAGTACCTCCTTGAATTTTTAATTCATTCACTGCACTATCAACCCTCTGAAAGTAACTTGCAATGTCTTTACCTTCTTCCATTCTCAGGTTTTCATATTGACGCTTACCTGTTAATTTATTAGATAACTTAACTTTTTCATTCCCTTCATAGATCTCTTTTAATTTTTCCCAAACTTCATAGGAAGTATTCAATGAAATAACATTAGTCAACTCATTTTTTGATAAATCACTAAAAAATGTGTATTTTTCTTTCTCATTCTCCTCATAGGTTGAAAATTCATGTAAAGTTGTAGGGTCATTATGAGGTGCAACATAATTTGTTTACACAACTTTTCAAGTAGTGTAACTTATTGAAAGCATTTATCCTCTCATATGTACTTTCCATATACTATAATCAGATCCATCAAACATAGGAATAGAAAATTTGTATGTCATCATATCTACCGCAAGTGGTTAATCTCTCTTCAAGGAACCAAAGCTCTGATACCAATTGTTGAATAGGACGAATAACTAAGAGGGGGGGTGAATCAGTTATTCCAAAATTCTTTTCAAAAACTTTATTAAATCGTTAAATACTTAAAGCAATCATAAACTCATAAAAAATATGAACATGAAAGCAAAAATCATCAACACCATGAACACCAAAATTTATGTGGAAACCCAAGATGGGAAAAACCATGGAGAACCTAATTCTCATGAAAAGAACATTGGTTAAGATGATTTTAAAAGGGCTCACTTCCTATTTTCTCACTACAGGTAAGGCTCACTACTAGTTGGGATAACTACCCAGAAAATAGAAAGAGGCTCACTACTCATACAAATAGGCTCACTGCCATAAATAGGTTTACTGCTAGAATATAAGAAATGAAAATGAATACACCACTAAAATCAATGTCGCCAACAATTATAAACATATAAATGATGTAATAGTCAGCTACCGATTGCACCAACTCACATATTCATCAATATATAGATCTTTCCTTGTCAAATTTGCATTCACTTTGCATATTGCTCGCATAAAAGTATGTCACAATAAATAGAATCATCACTCTCTTATACCAAGTCATTCCAATAATAAGGTTGGCCTAAACCAATTTGAAAAAGGTCACTTTGATGTATTCTTGCGGTGGTAAGGAATGAAATGTGGACCACCTCATTCAATAAAACATGCCTCGGTTATAACATCACGCTACACCATCACCAATATCTTCAGAACCAACATATAGGATCTATACGTTACATTGAAAATACTTGAATTGAAACACAACAACCACTTCCCAGATAGAACCAGGCGCAAAAAAGTAAACCACAATATGTTGAAAGATAAATGGGACTAGCACCGACACAAATAAAGATAAATCTCTATGACACATCATCCAAAGCATAGTCTGCTAGATCACAAAAACATCCAATCCACATCAAAGCATAGGATACATTAACATCAATGACAACCATTAATGACAACAACAATGATAGAATCAACATCCCATTCTAACACCTCATGAATCTTGACACTTTTTTCATGCATCCTAAACCATGTTGAAGATTATGAGTTGAATTGTTTGGAGAATCGAGTTGGACAAATGACACATTAGGCCCTTTAAAGGATATTGTATTAAACTTAAGAATTTTGTATTCTCCCAGAAAATAGGGCGTAAAATAAAATGAGCCCAGATCATCTTAAAAAAGGGTGCTTTCAGAGGAAGGAGTATATTTTTGAAATGGTGTAGGAATTAATGGAGAATCATATTTGGTTTGTAAGCAATTTTGGAACTTATCATCAGTAACAAGGGTATACATGATGTTGTTATAAATAAAATTCACTTTGTGATGAAGTATTGAAGGAATATCTTGCATGACATGTAGTCATGGTCATCCCAAAATAAAATTATAAATGAAAGTATTGGGCATGACATGCATATGTGTAGGTAAAATAATAGGACTTACCTTAATAGGTAAGGTTATAATACCTAAGGTTTTTTTAGAAACATTGTCAAATACATAGATAGGAATTTAATCAGACTAAATCAATGAAGTATCCACATTAATATTATATAAAAAATCAATTCTACACACATTAAGAACATATCCATTATCAATTAAATTTATTCAAATAAGATTACCATTAATAAGGAAAACAACCATAAGAGAATAATTTTTTTCTTGAATCTCTTTAGAAGGAAACTCATCTTGAGAAAACACAATTTGAGCTTTATTATTGGTTGCATTCAAGCATTCCAATACAAAGGTAATGTTAGTTTACACAAAAGATGGTGCATTCATGTTTCATAAGGCTTGTTGTATATTTCATGGTATTAATATTAAGTTTGAATAAGCTCCCAAAGAGATATCTTGGAAGGGGTAGCATGGAGATGTCTACTAAATCATATTCCTCTCCAAGATTTTGAGGGAGATGGGTGCATGAAGAAGCATTGGTTGAGGAGTGGGAAGAGAAAGATGAACAAATGAATTGGTAGGTTGTATATTATTTTTTGTGTTATATGTGTGAGAAATTGCATGCTTGTCAGGTTGTTGAGCACTTTTATCACAATGAATAGTTTATTTTGAGGTTAAGGGGTATCTTGATGAAGATGAACAACAACCTTAGTCTTTTCGCTACCCAAAAAATGACAGCATTGACTTGATTAGTTTCTTGGTTGTTCAAGGTTTTATCTCTAGAAGGGAGAGAACCAAGGAAAGTGGTAATGATATTATCCTATCCTTCCAAGGTATCCTTATAAGTAGGACAATTTTAGAATAAGGATTAGGGATTTCCACCAATACTTCATCTCTAAAAGGGATTTCATTTAATGAAGGTAAGGTGATATTAAGAAATGTATTTATAATTTATCCTCCTCTTGCTCCAAAATATCCTCATAAAGGGGGTACATATTAGGAGAAGGGTCAATATCACACATGAATGTGTCATCCATAGAGGGAAGATCACAAAAAGGAGTAGAAGAAATGTCAACCACAATATCATGTAATTTTGTCAAGGTTATTTCATGAGCTATAGAATAATCATTGTCTAGTTATTTATCCCAAATAAGGGGGTCAATGAGAGTAGAAACAAAACAAGCTTTAGGAGAGGAATAATCATAATTTACTAAAACTTCATTCCTAAAGCTAAATTCATTGAAATGAATGGAACGTAAGGTATCATGAGGAGAATCTTAAAATTTCACCAAGGTATTCTCATGGGGGGGACATATTAAGAGAAGAGTTAACATCAATCTCTAGTGCTTTTCCCCAATGAGAGAGATGATTGAGAGAAGGGTTTAAAACATCTTTTTGTACTAATATGTCCTTATGTATAGGAGGGTCCTTAGGAGAGGGATAAAGGGACACAAGGGAGGTTAAACCACTATCAACTTGAGGAAATAATACATACTTTATACACTAATCTAAAAGAAAAACATGAGAAAAATGCACAAAACAATATGGATTTTTTTTTTAAATATTTTTTTTCATCAATGCAAATGCATAAACAATAAATAAAAGAAATTATTAATAATTAGATGTAAATAATATAGATCTAGACATCCAAATCAGAATGGAAATATTATGAGTCGGGTTCACCAAAATGTACAATAAGAAATGGGGATCAAGGGGGATAAATCTTATCTCCTACTGTACGATAGGAAGGAGGATGACCCACTAGGCTTGAATGGGATCAAGCACTTAATGCCTGTATCTCTAATCCTTCACAAATATGATAGTTGTTTTAGGGGAATATGATGGGATGATGCAAGATACAAGACAAAATATGCCAAAGTGACAAGTTTTAGATTACACAAATACACAGAGAAAATAGTAACTTGTAAGTACCAAAAGCAACAACAAAGCAACAATACTAACCTCCGATTTTAGTTTGAAGATAAATTGTAGGCAAGAGGTTTCCCAGGGTGTCCTATTCCTGGGAAGAGGTCTCTTGAGTCATCCTATTCCTAGTAATTTTTTACGATCTAAATTCCAAATTGTTCGTCGGGTTCTATATTTTCCAAATCTACAATGGTAGGTTCTTCACCTGTTCCTATACATAGAAAATAAGAAAAAATGTTGTGTACAGAGGGGTTTGCCTCAGTCAAACCCTGAATGAGGAATCAACCTTTGAAATGAAATTAAATATTCTTGAAATAAAAGTATATTGATATGAAATAGAAGCTAGATTTGAATCATAAATTACCTTACACCTTGATGGTGCAATGCTTCTTCGGATGTAATAAAAAGTGTTAATGCAATAGCTTGAACTCCACAAAAATCCAAAAGGAAATCATGGAAGGTATGACATGCATCATGATTTTTGTATTTTTCCACAATGATTGATGATGATGAAGAAGAAGAATGCCTTGAATGCTTGAAGCCTTGGATGCTTGAAAACATTGAGAATGCTTGGATGCAAAATTGTAGGAGAGCTCTTGAAATCTTGATCATGGTTACCAAAATGAGGAGAGATAGGTTTCTTTTATACCTCTCACAACATTTCAGCACTCAAAACGCAAAGGAAGTTGATACAAATCTAGAAATCCCCCTAATTCCACAAGATGGGCCACTAATTCAAATTTCGGGCAAAATATGGGGGAAAAGAGACATGCCATAGGCATCCTCTTTCTAAGAAGAGGATGCCTTACCATCAAATAGGCATGAAATTAGAATCATATATCCCACATAACAAGCGGATGCCAAATTTTGAGGTACAACTGATTACAGGGACAAGAAGAACCATAAAGGCCACAAATGGAAAGATAGGGCCCATGTTGATTAATAAATGATTTAATTATAGAAATAATAAAGGTCACACCTAGAAATAAGGGCTCACATAGATTTTTGGTGAGAATCAAATAAGAGAGGGCTCATTATACTAATTTAAATTAATAAAGGGTCGATTAGTGTTAGCAGAGTGTGAAATCAATGTGGGAACACATGCTAAAATGGGATAAATTGAGAATCTAATTATATGTGCTTAAAATTTAGGACGGTACATAATTATACAATATTTACCTCCCAATTTGTACATTTTAAATAAATTATTTATTTATTTTGGTTTCTTTCTCAAGCATATTTTATCAGTTATCTTCTTATATCAAGTGATTTATCTATTTTTTATTCATCCATGGATCTATAAGATCTAATAGTCTCCTTTTCAAATAAACAACTCTTTCTTTCCCATCTAGCCTTTTTCTAGGACGACCTTGAGATTATGACAATCAAATTCATGATTTCCTTCCTTGCATTGGAAACGTGTTCCCCTAAGTGCCCTATCATTAAATTCAACACATCTCCCTCTACCTCTTTGATACCCATAAATTCTATCATAATATTATAAATTTCTACATCCCCCTCCTTGCAATATGAATAAGTATCCTCCTCAAGTATTATAGTGATCGTCACAACCTCTTTTTTGT
>MU223245.1:1512134-1530051 GCA_018584345.1 Thuja plicata
TGTCTAATACATTCAGTATGAATGCACAATGTAATGATCATTTATGAATATGAAAGTGTGAATTTGATCAAAACTTAGAGTACAAATAAAATCTGATAATATGAATGTGATAGCAATGTATTCATCTGTATTGGTTGAACAGTAATGTCAAAGAGATGTATTTTTATGCAAATCTTACTTTTTCCCCGCATGTAAAAATTTGGGTAACACTTTCTTTGATAGCCATATTACGATGAACTATTCATCCCATGAGTCTTTTCATCTCAATCTATGCTAAAATCTAAGACTTTAATTCCTAAATCTCATTCTTGCCATTACCAAAAATAACATATTATCAACATATAATGTACGATAACAAGGAAATGATCATTGTCCAACTTATAATAGATCCAATCATTTTATTTGGTTGTTAGAAATATCAATCTCAACACAATAGAATCAAAGTTCTGGTATCACATATATTAGATGATTGCCTAAGACGGTATAAAGAATTCCTCAATTTGGAAACCAATTTTTATTTACCTCTTTAAATATAGTTCTTTGTTTGTGGCATTTATATTTCTTTCTCCAACTCACTATGAAGGAAATTTTTCTTCACATATATCTACTCAATCTCAAGGTCACAAGTACTACAATAAATAATAAAAATCAAGGGGATGTCAACTTAGAAATTGAAGAGAAAATATCATCATAATTAATTCCCTCAACTTGGAATACCCTTCCACAACTAGTCTAACCTTATACTTCTCAACATTGCCATCATAATCAATCTTCTTTCTCAACCAATGTGTTTCCAATCATTAGGAAAAAGGTGCCAAGTCTCATGTATGATAATTCTTCAATGCAACCAACTCCTCATCCATGAAAACTCTTCAGAACTCAAATTCATCCATACCTAATGCCTCCTTCCTGATTTTAGGCTAATGTATATTAGTAATCAAGCTAAAAATACACCTCTAATTAAGAGGATTATATTTGTAAATGGGTTTTGTTTATTCCAAGTCGACCTCCTCACTTGAGATGAGGTGGAGATCCTACCTACTTAAAAAAACACTTTGAGCTATATTTGAGTTATCTTCCTCTTCAAGTCCTTTCTATATTTCTAGTTCATTAAATTATATAAATAGATGACTTTATTTAAACATATTAGAAAATTAACCGAGGAGCAAGAGAAGAAATATTAAAGAAACAAAGAAATTAAATAGAGATATTTATATAAGTTTATATGTGAGTAAATTATGCTTGTATATATAAATAAATATAAGAGGTATTTGGGATCTAGAATGAATTTGTAGAAAAATGATGAAATACAAATATAAATAAAACTAAAAGAATAATAAATAATAAGAAAAAAAAACTTTATATAAATAAAATTAAAGATATATTTTATAAATATAAAATCATGAATAAAACCTATGAGAAAATGAGAAATAAAATGAAAAGTTGGAAGTAAAACAAGGAAATTCCTTGGTGAGAAGGGTAGAAAAGTGAAGAAATAAAATGCAAAAAATGTAGGCTCAAGATCCAAGATCCACCATTCGAAGAGAGGAGGGAGATATAAGAGATAAATGATGGTTTTGGGGGAGGGATAGCAAGGGAAGAAATAAAGTAAAGCTAAGGATGAAAAAGGTCATGGGTGATGTGGGAGGGAGCAATTTATAAGGTTTGTAAGGAGAACCAAGAGAAAATCAAACTCCAATTGTCATCACAATTTAGGTTGAAGGGCTATTTAAAAATTATACTTTTCTATTTTGACAAATACTTATCAAACAATGGTACAACCACATGAAGGTACACAAGAAAATCTTTTGATATAAATTAACAAGATAACATGACTTGTAATAAGATAGAAAACAACTAATAATGAAATCCATAATAATGTTACAATTCAAGGTTTAATCACATTTCCTACTTGAGGTGAATATCAAATAATGCATATGCAACAAGACACTTTTTGTGTGTTTGAGTGAGAGTTCTCATAAACAAGATGCACTTGCCATTCTTCTTGATCATCTTCCCTCTCTCTAACGATGCTCTCCCTCCTCAAATTATTCACATGACATAAAGTGTAGAAAGGATCATGATGCATATAAGGTAATACTAAAGTTGGAACTAATGCAGTCCCAATAATAGATACATTCATGATCACTTTGGGAAAAAGGATATAAAATAAAATTACAATGCATAAAGTAATCGCATTGTTTGGAATGGTTGTGTCCCCATAGTAGGACCAAACATGAAGCTAGTAAAAATGGTGTAGATGGAGACATGCCACATAAGGTAATCTCAAAGTTAAAACCATTGTGACGCTCATGATGTATGTGAGATCGACAACTTATGAAACTAGTGTGGATTGAATTATTATGGATGAGGAAATCATAAATTACAATTGTTGTGCCCACCATGATGTATGCAAACATATAATAATCTAATAATTGTATACATAATTATGCACATAAGGTGAACCATTGCTCATTAAAAGTAGTGTGCCCCCACAACGTTTGTGAAAACATTGACACCATGTAATATTGGTGTGGATTAAATTATGGTGTATAAGGATATCATGAAGTTGTAATTGATGTGGCTCACATGACATGTACTACTGTAGCATAATGTAATCGTTGCGTAGAAGGAATTATGCACATAAGGTAACTCAAACCATGTAAAATTGGTGTAGATTTCATTATATGTCCCTCCTTAAATTCAATGAGGGATATCACTTATTCTATTTGAGGAGAGAGGAAGTAATGTTATAGCCAAGTGCAACAATGTTTTAACTTGGCTATGATTTGTGCAATTATTGTAATGAATCATTTTTTTTAATATTAACTGATTTGAACTCGTCAGCTTTTAAGTGCCTACAACTTGACTTAGTCACTACTCCAAGTGCCCTTTGACGTCATTAATAGTATTAGCACTCCCTCTCCCATCCCCAATATGAAGGTAATCTTGTATAAAATATTTATCGTTATGTGCAAGTCTCAATGTTTAAGAATAGTTTAAGTTGTATCAAGAAAGATGTGATAATATAAGAACAATAAATAATACGTTATGTAATGTATGATTGTACAATAATGACATAAGATATCTTGACTAAGATACTAATATGAATGTGCAATACTTGTTAAATGTCGAGTCCTCTATATTGTCATGTAAGAATAAGATAAGAAATGTAGTATCCTGTGAAGATGTTGACAATAGATTATTTTATGAAAATGTTCACAATACATTGTGTGAAAATGTCGACAATAATTATTGTGTAAAAATGAATGAAATTATGTGATTGTGAAGAATCCATTATTGAGGTTCATATAAGATGCAAGGCTGTGAGAACAAAATAAGGAAATGCCTTGAAAATATACTCATGTAGATTCATTCTACAAGTGGAAATGAAATATTAAGTAGCTTGCATGATTAAATCCAATTGATTCCCAAAAGTGGCTAAGCTAGGCAATGTGGGTTGTGATCAGACAAACTTGTCTAGGGGCCAAACTTCTCCAACTGGAAAGAGTCATCCTTGGGGAGCATATACCCTCCATGATACATTTCCAAATGATTGGACAAAGCCCTTTTATCTACATCCTCACACTGACATGATTTGCAGACAAAGTAAAGCACACAGTGGGTCAGCAACCACACTAAATCAACACCACACTGCAACACCACAACCACAATTACTCCCACACTCATCTCTTGCATCGATTCTCCATACACTAAATAGCTCTGAAAGCCACCAATAATACCCATAACCATCATGTACAAGAGAGTCAGTGCTAAAGCAGTGACCCAATTTCCTCTGATAAGTCTTTTGCTCTTCTCCATGGCATCCAATCCGTATCTTTCCTCCACAACACACACAACGCTGGCAACCTGCCACACCATGGCAATGTACACGTGGAATGAGACTGCCACGGTGGAAAGGCCAATGAACCCAATTACAAGGGTCTCTCTGTTCAGCCCCATAATTCCCCCTATAAATACCCAAAAAAACAGGCCACATACAGTGCTCACACAATATACAAAAACAATGAGGAAAAACCAGAGAAAAGTGTGCACGACGCGCTTCCAGACCCTTGGCAGGGCGCTCATAACCAGGGCGTAAGACAATTCTTTGCCTGTGTAGATGGATGCCACCGTGTACACCACTGCCGACGTGGACAAAACGGAGAAACCCCAAACTAGGGTTATAAACACCGCTGTCAATACCAAAAGCTCCAAAATTTGCAGGTATAGGCTGTGCCGAATGCTTTCTGTGGCAGGGTTGAACAAATTTGCGTCCAATAATGCGTTGTAATTCATGATTTTGCTCAGAAAGGGCTGTGAGATTACTCTGTAGCCGAGAATTGCAAAGGAAAGAGGGAGCAGCAGGGTAAATGCGATGGATCCGAGGAGTTTAGCAGCGCGATGAAGGATTTTCAGTGCTTCTCCGATGATTTCCATGGCGTCCAGCGAATAGATTTTTACTATTTCTCCGTCCATTTTTAGATTGACTGGAAAACAGAGCTTTTTCCAGAGGGAAAGATATAAATAGTGTTGCAGGGGAGGAAAAATCAACCGGACTTTTTCTTCTTCTTTCAGGTTTTTGTCCTCATTAAAATATTTGACCGTGTCCGAGCTGAAGAAAAGGTCTACAATGAGACCAAGGGATACCCATTGGCCGTATTTATTAATTGGTTGAATTTTTAGAGTATCACTTGCGATGCACATTTGACTTTGTTTATTTATCAATTATCAATTAATTTAGGATGTTTATTTATTTATTGATTAAATCATGTGGTATTCTGAATTTTAATTAATTAAAAGATCAAATGTGTGTCATGAGTGCTGGATAGACAATATATGTTAGTACAACACATGTTGCTATTACAAAATCATTTCTTTTGTGTCATTTAAATTATTGGCTTAGGGTTTTCTTTTGGCTAAAATTACTTACTTTTAGACTATTGTATTGAGTCTTTATGTTTGGTTTGTTGCTTTAGCTTCTAGTTATGGAGTTTGATTGTGTTGTGGGTTGTGGAGTTTGATTGTGTTGACTTAAGGTTGCTAATATCACCTATTATTTCAAACTATTATTTTGAGTGGTTATGTTGGGTTTATTGTTTTAGTGCCTAGGTACATGAAAGTGCTAAATCATTAGCAATTGGTTGTATGTGGGTTGTGGAGTTGGTCTTTTACTAACCTAATCAATCTTAAACAATTTGGTTCCTCTTGTTAGGTCCCAAAATCACTACTTCGAAATCCTAAAACATTAGTTTAGCTTTAAGGCCAAGGGATGTCTTCAGAAAGGTAAAAATGGGGTTCAACAAACTATAGAAGATTTGGGACTGATAGTCGAGAGTGGATAAGCTCTCATGTCATCCAACTTCTTTTGCTATTGATAACCTTTTGTAATGATTCAATCTTAACCTACTTCAAACCCTCATGATCCATTCATTGAATAATGGGAAATGAATTATTTAAAACCCAAGATAGAGTGTAACAGTTATGAAGGTTTTAGAAAATTATGACCAACCCTTAGAATGTCTTACAAACAAGTAATTATAGCTCTTATGTTCTATCCTCTAGCATCTAGCATCTCATGGAAGTTAGTATGAATGAAGAAATTGTGACATGACATGAGAGAATCATGCAAACCCATATAATTTTTGTGTGAATTGTTACGACAAGGTGACATTAACCTTGTAATTTGTAGATTTTATCTATCACGACCTTCATCCAAAGAAGTTTAAAGGAGATCCAAGGCCATGAAAAAGTGATGGAATGGGTAGAGATAAGAAAAATTAAAAATATATTTTTTGGTAATTTTTTATGTTTTTGTAATTTGTATTTTGGAAGGCTTTTGAAGCAAAATTTGAGATCGAAATTGTTGTCGGTCCCTTAACTTGATAAGTCAAAGGTATAGTGTTGAGGGATTGAAATTAGATCTTTTGAAGACCTTTCCAATGATGTAAGTTGTTTTGAATTCCAAGCATCGAACGAGGAGTTATGACCCTGCCAAGTTAGGATCACCACGTGTCAAAGTCGCACGATTTCCACCAAATTCGTGAGCTCCTTTTCTTTAAAGGATTTAACTTTTCAAGAGCGCTAGTTGCAGAGGGTGCCACGTGTCGGTGCAACAGAGTTTTGAAGTTTTGTAAAAGCTTTGCATTGGTGCATTTCCCTTTGTTTTATCTTTGTTAAAAGGAAATTCCCTTCTCCTTTTTCTTAAACCCAGATCATTGAAGAGTTGACTTCTAAAATCCTAAAGGTTGTTTCATGGGGCACAACAAGTCCCATACCTGCAAAACATCTTGAATGTCCTTATTTAGGTGCGAGCTTCTTAGGGATCAGCATAATCTCATATCATTCATATGTCTCCATGTTCCTTAGAAAATGTTCCCTAGGACGTGAGAGAAAAATATAAAATTTTGTACTTAATGACTAATTGTAATAACATTTTCAAATGGTAGACATGTAAAGATGATACAGATAAATTCTAATGGAAAAATACCCTCCTATAGGTATCCACATTGGGATATGAAAAGTCGTGCTTTGGGTGCCTAGAATTGGAAGGAAAAAGGTTAACCATTGGGAGATTTGAAGAGTCATAAAGGAGTTACAGATCATCTGGAAGGTCAAAGGTTTAAGTGGATATGGGTTAGGGGCCCATGTTAGAGTTTTTTGTGTGTTCGATTATAATTTTGATTTTATTGTTAATGATATCAAATAATACATAATTGTCCATCACAAAACTGTAATCCAACTGCACAAAACCTCATGTCCCTACCTATTACTTCTATCTTCATCTACTAATTATATGCATTATCAATAGAAATACTGCCTTGACTTATACAAAAAGGGTTGCAACTACCATCTGTGTTTATATTTTGATCCCATACCTATACAAAATGGGCTAATCTGCATCTATATCTATACATAAATTATTTTCAACACAAAGACAAGCCCTTTCAATAACAAAATGGGTCATCTCAAATGAGAGCTACAAAAAAAAAAACCAGACACAATTCAAAATTTGACGGAGCTAACCGGTTTCATCTTTCCTCAGGCCTTGCCCTTGAAGAACACTCAATCCAAACGAGCCCTCTTTGCCCTCCTTTTATCCAGTTCCTTTTGTCTCTTTTCCTCCTCTGAAACCTATAGAAAATCAAGTAGCATCTCTCATCCGCCCTTTGCCTCGTCTATGCAATATTCCTTCCTTGTCGACGAGCTCCAGACCAAGAAAGGCTTCAACTATGTGTAGTTCCCTCTACTGCACATCAAAATCCCTCTTATGCCCTTAGACCAACTTCCAGTTCTACCATGTCCAGAATTGGAATCACTCCCCATGACCATTGGGGCTTCACAAAAACTCTCGTTACCCTAAGGGCCTCCTCTTTAGATCCTAATTGGAGAGCGCAAGCAAAAAAATCCTAGTAGATATTAATATTAGTCCTAAAGTAGTGATCAATGTTAAAAAAAAATTCACCCAAAATCACTTCAACAAATTGCCAAAACTTGAGATCATCAATCATGATAATCCCCTTCAATATCTTCATTCTCACAACACCCCTGAATGCCTACAACTGGTTTAAAGTATTCAATGTGAAATTGGCTTCCATCTTTCCTCAATCGACATACTAAATCCATAATCACTCGAGCACCACAACCAAATTGACATATTGATAAAAAAAGAGGGCAATGATAAACAATTTATGCTCACGGGATTACTATCTTCCTCCAAATGCTTCTAAAACAATTACCAAAGTGCACCACCTTATTTCCACATTTACCTTTCCATGTGTATATTTAATGGTCGAATGACTTCTCATTATTCTATGTGTACTTACCACCTTTCCAACATCGCTAATCTACATTACCTATCATGATTGTCATCTTTTACACAAGCATTAAGCCAATAGATAGATAAAATTTTAAAGTTGAAAAGTGAACATACAACTATCTCCCTCTAATGACTTCGATTAAAAACAAATATAACTTCAACCCCTTCCACAAATGCCCAACACTTCAATTTGGTTCATTTAAAGGTGACTCTAAGTCCTTCTGATATCCCTAAAGTCTGCAATTAATTCTTCTTTACCTTGATCTCCTAATGCAACACCAATATTTGACATTGTGTCTTCTATGTCGTTTCCTTCTCTCGACACATGAGATACCTTAAATTCCACAAATGAATCCAGAAGAAATTTAATTTGTCTAATATACTTATGTTAATACAAGTCTAATTACTGAGAGGAGAGGGGTGAATTAGTAATCAACAAAGACTAATTTTGACCTTTTTAAACTTTATGCACCAAAACATTCAACAACAACTCTAGTATAAATAAAAATTTCAAAGCATTCATCCACATATAATCAATCACACAATGTAAACACCATATTTTCCTTGTGGAAACCCAAATGGTAAAAAACCACGGTGTCAGTTGGTACCCACAAAATCTGTACTCTTTTGGAATATGCCATGTTAGGAGCTTACCCTATGAAAGGTTACACCAACACTGTTAGGTGCTACCTGGTTAAGGGATTTTCCTTTAGATCTGTTAGGATCTTTTCCTGTTAGGAGAATCCTTGTTAGAGGACTTCGAACATTCAATTTGAATGCCACCTTGTTAGAGGATTTACAAAAAAAAGATCTGTTAGGATCCACCCTATTAAGGGATTTCATTGAGCTACAATGGTTAGAAAGCAATAAATAAAGTGATTTGTGTAATTTGAACTACCTCTGCATGATCAGACCCAATTAAGCTCTATACTTATTCTCCATACTCTATACTCTTCCTCAGCCTGATCACACTTGATTTCTTCACTTGCTCTATCACCAAAACCTTCTATAATTCAAAATCAGCTCTCTAACTTTTTCTTCAACATTCCAATATATAGATCTACTTCCACCGACTTAAAAAAAACTCTAGATCTGATATATGAACGATCTAGACCACATTAGGTAAGATACAATGTATCTAACAACTCATAAAACATTTTTCTCTGACCGCGCAGGCTTGCATAAGGATTTTACCTTAGTAGTTGAGCCATCTTCAAGAACTCTTTTGACCAAAAGAAACTTCTTGAATAATCCACCTCAAACGCATACCTTGAGAAATGTGATGTCAAGTAAGTTCCGCAAATCACAGAGCTACCTTACTACTTGACAAAAGACATCACCGATCCTATTGCCACTTTGAATTTCTTCACCGATTCACAAATCTTCATAACCTGTTCAAGAACTCTGTCTCGTTTACTTGTTCATTTTGTTAACTCTGCTTCCTGTCAACTAAACTAGTTGCATCGGTCAACAATATGAGTCGCGACCACAAATATAGTATCTGGACATAATTCACAATCATATCCTATGACTGCTCCATCAAATAGTTTACCGATTTGAGATAACATTCAAATCACTTGCAGTCTGTCACTAACTATTTCAACAGTTACCCAGTTTGATTTCATTCAAACATAACCAACTCAATAATTCAAGTCACGATGGCCAAGTTAACATCACAACACATGACATATTCTTCCATTAGGATAGAAACTCCAGAAACACACTAAAACTTATAATTCACTTACACAATATATGGTAACATACTGATCTCAGAGACTTGTTGACAGTGTTCTTCAAGTGTGATGGAAAAGGGCTGACAAATCCAATGGCTATGATATATTTGAAGGATTGAGTGTTTTTCATGATGCTATAGGATATTCTTGAAGTATGTTCTTGATGATTTGGCGATATACATGGACCCAAAGTATTTGATTGGTGGAGTTTTCGGTCAATGGTAATATTTTTTATTATTTTTCATGTTCTTGGTCGATTTAGTTTGTAAATTGTGTTGCATAAGTGCTAAATAACAAAATTTGGGAGAGTTATGATCTCGAGTTGGTGGTTATAGGTGGTGGCCATGATTTAGTGGTCAGAGATGGGATTGAATCAAGAAATTTGGCGCGTTGATTGAAGAAATGGTGAATTAGGTTTTTCTCGACCTAGTTCTTGGTATAAAGTGATGAATTAGGGAAAATTCAAGGTGCATATGACAAATACGAATGCTAGAGGCAACTAGAGAAGGGAGAGCCTGATTCTTTGGGAATCAAAAGTATTTCAACAAGAGGTTGAACAAAGATCTACATTGTGCTACACTGGAGTTGTATCAGACATAAGGTAGATGCCACTAACACAGTTCACAAAAATTTTGTGGATCATTGTAGTGATTAGATTATATGGTAGTGAGCCTTCCTTAGGGTTGTAGCTCGAGGCTTTTTATTTGAGCAGTGAGCTCTAGGCAGTGAGCCTGAATGCATGATCATTCCACATATATTGTAATAGGTTATACTTCTAACAAGGTATTTTCTTATTGCGGGTAATCAACCCCACTGTGGTTTTTCCCCTAACAAGGTTTCCACGATAAAAATATTGTGGCAACTTGTGTGGATATATTTCTGATTTGTATATGTATGCATGCTCTATACTCTATTTATTCAGATCAGATTTAAGGCTACACAAGTTAGAGGGTTTTGTGGCTTAAGGGTTTGAAGTTTAAGTTTTTGGAAACAACTAATTCACCCCCTCTTAGTTGCCTATTGCCATAATATAAAAATTATCAATATCCTTCCTTAAATAAATATATATGACAAGTGCCTCAAATATTTATGATTAGTTAATTTTACATATAATTTTTTTTATGTCAAATATTATCAACATCCTTTCTTTATTATACATATTATAAATCTAATATTATAATTATTATTTGTAAATATTTATTAATTAATTTTTTCTATGTATGAATTCATATCAAAGTTTATGTTCCTTAATTATATATTATGCATATCATACTAATAACTATTATTTATAATTTTATATTTTTGAAATATAAGAAATATTAAGATTTTTATATTGACATACACTAATTATTTTAAACATTATTTATACATTTAATTAATTATATATACTATTGTAGACACATAAATTTTCTCATTACCAGTTGTTCAAATTTATGGTCATGGTCGTAATAATTAGATAATTTAATCTTTTATTCTTGTGTCTCCTATGTGAATGAATTGCATTAATCTACCTAGTTTACTCTAGCCCTTCTATCCTTCTATCCATTTTAATTAATTTAATGACTATTTATTTTAATTAAATCCCTTCTCACCCTTTTCCTCCATTTTGAATTTAAATTAATCTAAAATTCTCCTTTTCCCTCATCTGTTTGCATCTTCCTAACTTCCTCTACTTGCACTTATAATCTTCTTTAACCTATTCGCCCCCCCCTCTAATAATTTACACATTCCTAATCCCTTGGATTAGGAAAAGGGTCAACTCAAGCCTTAAATGGTAAAACGACTTGTCCCCTTAAAGACTATCACCGAATATGCCACATGGGTCTCCATCCCCTTCTATCCATTTTAATTAATTTAATGACTATATTTATTTTAATTAAATCCCTTCTCACCCTTTTCCTCTATTTTGAATTTAAATTAATTTAAAATTCTCCTTTTCCCTCATCTGTTTGCATCTTCCTAACTTCGTCTACTTGCACTTATAATCTTCTTTAACCTATTCATCCCCCCCTCTAATAATTTACACATTCCTAATCCCTTGGATTAGGAAAAGGGTCAACTCATGCCTTAAATGGTAAAACCACTTGTCCCCTTAAAGGCTATCACCGAATATGCCACATGGGTCTCCATCCCCTTTGTCCTCCACAAGGAATTAAAAATTCATTTATTCCATTCTCCCAAGTACCTCCTATGACTTCTTCACACTCCAAAATTTCTTCATTTTCAATCACCTTGTCCTCTCCTCTCCTCGTAGGTTGACACTTGTCAACCTCTCATGAGAGGTGCATGTGGACCACAAAAATCTCCACCCTGGATCTTTCCCCTTTCATCCCGGCCCTCCATTTCCTTTCTCTCCACACTTAGCCAAAACTCCTCTCTTTTTTTCATTATGCAACTACAAACTATCACCTTCATCCTTGAGCAATTTGTACTACAAGTCCAATCCATGCTCAAATGCTATTTGTACAGTTTATTATTTCTTTATCCTTTGATTTTGTGAGTTGAGCTATTTTCATAGCTGAAACAATTGTTAATATTGTATATGGTGTATCTTTGTTATTGTACAAGTTGACACACGTTAATATTGTATGTAATGAAACATTGTTACTTTCCTCATTGAATATTGCATAAACATTTTTATTTATTTTTTTGGTTGTCTTACACTCCTCATTGACATGCTATTCTTTTCTTTATAATCAATTTTGTTCAACTCAAAAAAAAAAACAAGAAAATCTATCTTATCTCTATCAAATATGCTTTTGATATGAAATAAGAAACAATTACTACATTCCAAAATTCCAAATATATGAAAAAACGCGGTACAAATTGATATGCAATAAAATTCCAAATAAATGAAAAAACGCGGTACAAAATCAGATAGCCGTTCGGGGAATACCACTGTCTACGTCACATCTCGACAGAAAAAGGTGCCGTATACTTGGGAGGAACAATCATTAGCGGGAGAAACCAAGTCAAATAGAAATGAAGCGCACCACCTGTAATTCGGGCAAAGAGGGGCCTCATGAGTTTTCCGCTATGTTGGGAGTGAAAACGTGGGTAAAGAGCTGATGGCTTGACAGCGGGCTCTCCATCTCATTAGGTGATCATTTCATACTTAAATCATACGAATGGAGAACAGCGCAAAAGCTCTGCATACGATTGCTTACACTATCACTCGAAATGGCACATTCTATACCAATGAAAAGCTTGTCCAGGGAATCTACTTCTTTAAAAAATGGGCGTCCTTTCAGGTTTTTTTTCCCTCTTCTTGCAGTATTTATTTAATCTTTGTTCTCATCAATAACTGCTGGAAAATTGCTTGATTTTCAAATCCGTTTTGACAAGTAATCCGCGCCATGCTTAACGAAATGAGGTTCAGAAAATGATACTATTAGATGAAAATTTAGGATAAATAAATGCTCAAATTTGATACGAGATTCAGAAAATGATACTATTAGATGAAAATTTAGGATAAATAAATTCTGAATTTTGAAAGGCTTTGTAATCTATTTGTTTGATATGAGATTCCAGAAAACTCTGTAATCTGTTTGTTTGATATGAAATTCCAGAAAATTATACTATTAGATGAAAATTTAGGATAAATAAATACTGAATTTTGAAAGGCTCTGTAATCTATTTGTTCGATCAGGGAAAGTCAAGGATTGGTCAGGTTCACAACGGGGATCAATTTGGACTAGTGGACTACGAATTACATGGATATAAGTTTTCTATGGGTCTGTACTGGTTTAACCTTTGCATCGTCATCCCCCATTATTGCCAGGCACAAGTGTGCAGTTCATTTATATTGGTTTTGACGGTACAGTAAATCCAGATGAGTGCAAGAGCCTCTAAAGACCCAGATGATTACTTTTACATGTAAAATCACTTAAGGACACTCGCAAATTTTAGGTTTTCTTTACAAATAGTTGGTCAGCTTTCACTATTTGATAAATCAGCGTAAGTTCGGTCCAAGTGTGACAGTATCATTGTTGCTCTGCTCAGGTCTTGGTAAGCCACGAGCCTAATTATTCCGGGTCGGACAGAGGCCTCATTGCTTCAAATCGTTAATATTTATAATATTCAAAAAGTTAAAATTATAGTAAATCACCTTTGGATCTATGTACCTAAAGAAAAAAATGAATGGAATCACTTTAGTCATATTTCATTTGATTTGTCTTAACATAGCCCGATGTCTATTATTTTAGCTTAACTCGCAGTTTCTGGTGTTCTACGTTTGTATGTTGTTCGTTCTACATACCTGATCTCAATCAAAAAGACGTAGAGTAATTAAGTACTAAACAGAATCCCCCAAAATATCAGGGTTTGATCCCTAATATCTTAAAACAAGTCACCCCAGAGATTTATTTGCTACTATTTTAGACAGATCAATTAAGGGTTGCTCTGGGTTTATCCCCATATTTTCTTTGTACATAGCACTGTAAATAATTTGATTTGATTAAACTATTCCATAAGTTTCAGAATGCCATAATACTTGAAGAATAAGATCAGACGAGTTAGGTAATTCGATCAAATTCAGTTTTTCCATAGATTAACAGACTTACCTTACAGATCCAGTATATAGGAGAAAATAATATCTTCAATTGAATAAGCAGCAGGAAGAGACAAAGATGAATTCTGAATTGGCTTCAGTCTGCAAACAGTCCGAGTAATAAAAGTATCAATTTTGATTAAATTATGTAGGTTATTAAAATTTCTGCTGTGTACACTTTTGATAGCATATAATACAAATCAATAAATATGATTAAAATGTGATGTATCTCTTGAAACACCACCATTGAAATGGTTTCTATCAATAGATAACAGGAAGAATGAAAGTGTCCTCGCTTGGTAAAATTTTCTTCATTTTCAAGATATATTATTATTTGGCGAGCATGTTATAGAACTACATGCAAAATTTGAAGGCCAGATATTCTTGAACAAGTTTCACAGGATTGATATGATTTTCTCCCTTTAAATTGTTACTCTATTGTTTGAAGTGGACTGAAAGAATTTATCGCTATATTCAATGCAAAAGAACTATTCTGTGGTGTCCACTAAGGGAATATTCAATAATCTGGACAGTCCAATAGTGAATTTATAATTTTAGTTTTATACAGTACCAGGCTCTTGATATTTATCTTGCTTATTGATGGCTAAGTACCACGGTCCACAAAATCCTGACCCTGGTCTCGAGTTAGTTTTCCTTCCCCCTTTCATGGTAGGTTATGGGATTGGAATTTGTTTGAGTTCAAGATGCCTATGCTGGAAGAAAGGGCACTGATCCTTGCTTACATATTTTGTTGTCTGAGGTCTCAACTAACATACTTCCCTGAATTTCAATCGTTTCTTCTGTAGCTAGATCACAATGATCTTGCTGTTCCATACTTTGATTTTCTTTCCCAAGAGATGACTATTTATTTCTTCCCTTGTTTTCTCCTATCTGTCAGTGGTGGAATCATCTATCTTGTCTTTCTCTTGGCTGGATTTGTACACTTTCAAAACATGAACTGGATTGATGGTGAATGTTGATGACCGAACTTGTTTACCGACTTGCTTAGCCCTTTCCCACCTTCCAGCAAGTGATACTATCGAATTAGCTCATTTGTTGTTTCTAATCTTAACAACTTCAAAAGATTTGATTTCTTTTACAGAGGAAGAATTACTTGGTTGGTTTTGTGGGTCAAGAAACATAGATAAGACCACTCAAATAAGGTTTTACATCTAAATGAAGTGTTTTCGTAGCACACTTGTTGTATTCAAGAGTAGTAAATTTGTTGAAGCTTGATGAAACTGACAGTTAATATTGACTGTCCTGAGGATGTGCTTAGAGGCACATAAGATATGTGCTCGGAGACGACTCTATTTTCTTAAATACTTCATGCCAAAATATATTGGTAAGGTTTGTAAGTGGACGAAATTGCCCCCAAACCTTCATGAGGGGTGCTGTCCCTCCTTACTGTGGTCTCTATTCTAAGCCCCCACTAGTTATTGGGACTGTCACGTAAGAAACTTGATTACAATGAGGGGCTGGGAGTAGAGACCAAAACTAATTTAGGCAATTATTTTTATGATTATCACAATATCATTGATCAATAATTAAGTATCATACTATCAAATTTTTTTGTACAAATATTACCTCTGTACAAGCTGTACTGTACCCAAGGTACCGGCATACCAAAACCCTATACCGTACCCATCCCTCTACTAGAAGTGACAACTTAGCAAATTTCAACTGGCCTCTTATGGCCTTCTAAATTTCCCTTTGAGGAGGATCCAAAGGAACACAATCGCACAAGACTTGAAGACTTGGAGATATGGATTTTCAGCAGATCAAGAGCAGCGATTTAAGAATTACTACCTACCTAACTTGCTAGGATATTTTTCCCTTACAAATATTCAACAGAAGCCATTGAACTTCATGATACAAGTTTTAAAAAATTGGGGAGATCATTCTGCCATAAAATTCCTCATAGCTAAGAAAATCTTTCTGCTCCTCCTTTGGCACATTTGTCTCTTACACTGGTTGACATATCATGATCTGTAAGGATCCAAAAAAGGAAAACACATTGACAAAAGGATTCATTTTGGAGTTGTGGGGTTTGAAATGCCTTGAAGGAACTAGTAGTATGAAACAACTGAGTTTTTTTAGGGTGGTTTTGAAGCTGCCACTGTTGTTAGGGGGATTTCAAAATCACTTGTTCCCTGAAGGGGCAGGTTTAAAATCAGTGAGGAGTTTATGAAAAGAGCTCAATATAGCGTTCTTAAAAAGAGAAATGGAATGATAAATAGGGGTACATTAGTCACAAACAACAAACAATTGCCACATGGGCCAGCAGCCTGCAATTGATGGTGCAAAGGATATGTACCATCCCCCCTAATCCCAGCTGCCCTGATAAATTTTAATTTTCTGCATTTGTTCTAGCCGGTTATTTATTCAATCTGAACAACTTTTCCATTTTCTCCATCAAATATAAGGAGCTTTCATGTATTTAGCATAGTTTATGTAGCATAATTTGTTGAATGATTGTGAATCAAACTAATTAATGTGGCCTATGAACATCATTGCTTTCCATCTGTACTTTTTCCCCACCTTTTCATTATTTTTGACAATGGCAGTGAACTTCAACTCCCATTTCCTAATTCGTTGATGTATATATTCAGTAATTTAAACTTGTATATGATAAATATTATCTAAATTTATCAATTTAGAATATTTATAGTATTAAAAATATATTAAATTTTATTATTTATTAAAATTTTAAATAACTATATAATATTAAGTTTTACCATTTATAATATAATTTTAATATAAATATGTAATAAATAAAGCATATAAACTATTTTCTCGATTAATTTGATATTTTTCATATATTACTAATTTATAATTATTTTTTAATTTTATATTATTTTTATAATAAATAAAAGTTTCTACATAATTATATATATTATTATTAATTTTAAAACTTGACTAATAAATTTGATATTTTTATATTTATTTTCTAAGTTGACAATAATTAAGCCGATAGGCTTTGTGTCTGGAAATGACTTTTTCTCAGCCCTCTTCCAGTTTTCTTTTCGGGGCATAGAAAACACTTAAGGGCTTTGATGAAGGGAATATTCTTATAATTTCACTTCGAATGAGGTTTCTAGTGATAAATTAGAATTTAACATAAAAATGAATGTTATTTTGTGTTAGCAACATTGTAATAAATATATAAGATTTCATTTTTACTGTTTCTTACCTTTTTTTTTAGATTAAACAAACCTCATTACCTAAGGATTGTTACATGCCATTAAAATGAAAGGCATTAAAATGACCAAACAGTCATAAAAAAATGAATTAAAATGAAAGGCATTAAAATGACCAAACAGTCATAAAAAAATGAATGTTATTTTGTGTTAGCAACATTGTAATAAATATATAAGATTTCATTTTTACTGTTTCTTACCTTTTTTTTAGATTAAACAAACCTCATTACCTAAGGATTGTTACATGCCATGAAAATGAAAGGCATGAAAATGAAAGGCGTTAAAATGAAACACATTAAAATGAAAGGCATTAAAATGAAAGGCATGAAAATGAAAGGCATTAAAATGAAACACATTAAAATGAAAAGCATTAAAATGAAAGGCATTAAAATGACCAAACAGTCATAAAAAAATCATATGACAGGTAGGAGTGACCGTCAAATTCCAGCCTTACCGAGAATACTAGTCAAATTTGTGAAAAAACATGGGACAAAACCAGGTAACAGTTGATGAAATGCAACTGGTCGCGTGAAAAGCATTAAAATGAAAGGCATTAAAATGACCAAACAGTCATAAAAAAATCATATGACAGGTAGGAGTGACCGTCAAATTCCAG
>MU223245.1:1537279-1574292 GCA_018584345.1 Thuja plicata
AAGCCAAAAGCTGTGGAATGAAAGCGTACAGCTGTGAAATAAGAGGATATAGCTGTAACCATTTTTTGCCAAAGGAAATGCATATGACTGCACACAGTTGTTCAATGATAACGTGCAAATAGTTTAGCGGGATCACTTATTAAGTATT
The DNA here is from genome assembly GCA_018584345.1 of Thuja plicata. Classification (NCBI taxonomy): domain Eukaryota; kingdom Viridiplantae; phylum Streptophyta; class Pinopsida; order Cupressales; family Cupressaceae; genus Thuja; species Thuja plicata. The sequence continues at coordinate 1,537,428 of MU223245.1, forward strand.
ATTTATTAGTAATGTTTTGACAATGAATTCTGAATTCTGAATGCATATTGAGTATTGACAATGAATTTTGAATCTTGAACACAAATATTATATCTTAAGGTTCTATAATGTATATATGCATAATTTATCCATGTTTTCATATGAACATTTTAAATTTTCCCTATATTTATATAGTCGTCCCCTTTGCCGCCCCCTAGCCATCCCCAAAATTGGAAAAAAAATGGCATCCTAGAAACCTGTCTCCTTGTTCCCTGCCGTCCTCGTCCCTGAAACTTGTGGTAACCTTGTAAATTAATAAATACAGAAAATAAACTTAAATACCATGAGAAGCATAAAGGATGAGTTTAGGGAACACACAAAGCACATTTTGATTATTATTTGTCATGAATCAATGGCTACATATGTTATATATGATTCATATCTTTCAAAAGGGTCAAAATTCAAAATTTCAAATACTTGTAATTCTTAACCACAGTTTACAACCTCTTCTTTCCCTTCCTAGTAATATGCAGCCCCAAACTAGGAGGTAAATCTGGCTCATTCTCCCCAGGAATGAATAGATCTTCAAGTATGTTGTCTTGCTGCTGCTTCTATCTCCAATTCTGCAAGATCTTCATTAGTGAGCATTTCACCCACACATTTGGCATTCCAGTTTGAATATTGATCAATGTCCTATAAGTCAATAGCATCATGAGATTCCTTCCCCTCAACCTTTATGTGTGAAGGTGAAGGTTGCATTGGATGAAGACAAGGTCATTGAGGCATGCTGAGGTCAATTTGTTTCTATTCTTGGTGTTAATTCTCTCAAATAGGCACTAATTGTGTTCACATCTATAAGTTCTATAGGGATAGCACAAAAAATAGATGGCTAGCCTTTGAAGACTTGATGTTCAACACCATATTCTACCCACGAAAAATTTACAAATAATATATTTGAGACATTATAAGTATTAAGGTAAAATTGCATTTATCAAAGAAGTGTATGATTAAAGGGCTTAATTACTTTGACTTAGCTATTGGATTGTCCTCCTTCGAATAGATCCAAATGAAACAACCGGCTTCCCACCACAACCTTGTAGAACTACAACTCATCTAGAAGTGTATCTCTAAGATTTTCTTTGGGTGTCGATGCATGTGGTAAGGCCTACCATAACTTTCTCATCTGGAAAAGAAAAATTTGGGGTTTAAGTAGTATCCCATGGCATGTATTGGTTGTTGAAGTTGGTTGGTCCATTTGGGATAGATAATATGCTTAAGGACTTTATAAATTCTTTGTTTATTCCAAAATAATTCAATAAGGCCACCTTGGCCTTATCCATGGCCTCATTTAGATAACCCATCAACCAAACATAGAATCTTTACCAAAGACTTCATTAACTAACACTTTTTAAATAAAAATAAAAAATTGGAAAATAAAAAATTTTAAATAAAAGATTTGTAAATCATAATCTTGAATGTTACTTTGCATACCTCTCTTGTACTCTTGGAAAACACATCGTCAAATACTATTGTAACAATCCTCTCCCTTTTCGTCTTTTGAGAATATGAAGATTCCAATCATTAATTGCTTACAAGCACCTTCTTAAGAAAAGGTAATGCCCTTGCAATGCTTTGCCAATTGATAAACTTTGTGCTAAATCATGTGATCCTTGATTGCACAAAGTCCCTATCTTTGCTGTGCTTTCTTATCTAGCTAAGCAGTAAGCACCAAATTTAATAACGTTTCTAGCAGCTTTAAACCACACCTTTGATCCACCCAATCTCCCTAATCTCCTCGAACATTAAATCAATGCAATGGGCAGCACAAGGGCACCAAAAATGATGGAATGCCTTTCATAAGGAAGTCTCCTCATGGCTACATATGCAGCTGCATTGTCAATGGCAATTTGGACAGTGTTCTCCAGCCCAATCTCTTGGACGACCCCTTTTAACAAATTGTACAAAGCATTTGTATTTTTTATTTCATGTTGGGCATACATGCTTGTGCCACTCCAAGCCACTAGGAAGGTAATTGGATTCTTATTCTTACCCTTTGTCCACTCATCAGATATAATGTTGCAACCCTTTTTCTACCATATATATTTGTTCTATTATCACCTATGTATTTTTATGACTTAATTTAATAATGACCTGTGTTAGCAAGAAAACCAAGGTATGCAGATTGGAGTTCTCTACCTTAATGATTTCTGGTTTTGTTGTCTTCTTAGCCCAAACTTAGTCCTATTGACAGTTAGTTGTTGACAGGGATTACCTTCTAGAGTGGGGCAGTACCTATTATGAGACATTGCTAGGGAAAGAGGAGGAGGTGGTTGAGCTTACCCAGGAGCTTGAGGTGACCATGGACTCACTGTAGTGTACCCAATTGGCTTTACAGGAGTCACAATCACGATTGTAGGAGGTGACCGTAGAGTTGGAGCATGTTCGGTCCACACCAGCCCCAGACCCAGTTCAGTTGCACATTGAGGTGGTTGGTAGTGAGTTGGCTTCTATATTTGGGGATGAGGGATGTAATGATGTGGCAGACACATTTGTCCAGGATTTGGGTGCAACACGTATAGAGGAGGTGAGAGCATCGGTGGAGACGAGCTCTCATGGTGATTTACTTCCTTCTACTGGAAGTGAATCTATTTCCATATTTCATACAACGGTAGCAGTAGGCTATTGGTAGTGCCACATTTACAGGAGGATCAACTGTGGGTTGCGGGGGAGTAGGTTGACGCTTCCACGTATAATTTTTATTGCACCGAGACTTTCATGGAGTATCTTCTTGAGAGTGCAGACTTGCAGGGGAGTTCATACCGAGTATCTGAGGGTACTCTCATTCGAGGCTGTTGCGCTATACGACGCTTAGTGGGGAGTATTGTAGAGACCTTGGCTACAATGCTTCCCAACAGGGATTTTATGGTTGGGTTTGCTGAGAGGGTTGCCCAAGATCCTACCCAGCCTGCAGTTATGCGGAGTCAGAGATTGGAGCCATCTCCTGATTCCCAGCTTGGTAGTGATGAGCCATTGATAGAGATCGGGGCTTTCTATCGACATTTCCGTGAGGTGTGCTCATCATGTTTTGTTGACCCACGGGTAGAGGATTTGGTTTTACATCGATGTGGGTGGGCTCCAGTTTCATACCATCCGTTGTGGGATGGGTTAGTACCATCCTTCGCTGATGGAATTGGCAGTTGCAAGTTGGACCACTTGCAGTATCGATACACCCAGGACAATTTATCAGAGGTCGGTTTCGGTGGAAGGGACTCAGGTATTGGCAGAGTTGGTGTTTCAGTTGGGCTGAGTTGTTTCTTCCATTGGCACCTACAGTTAGTCTTCAGATGATGTTGTCCTTGATGTTGGTTATTTGGGTGTTGGTGCTATAGGTGCCAGTTGTGCGCGACAGTAACATTACACAGTTTCACCCTTGGGATCCAGGTGGATTGTGATATACAGTTTGCTTAGGGATTGCTTGGGGACAAGCAATCTTGGGGAGGGCGGATTGTGATGACCCCATTTTTAGCAGGTTTTGGCAGTGGCTTGGTCAGCTCATCATCGCGACCCTTGTGAGTTGATGCCTGGTTTTGAGGGTCCCAGGTGGTAGACTTGCTATTTTTAGTAAGTCTGGACTTACTATTTTTAGTAAGTCAGATTGGTCAGTTTCTATTCTTGGTAGGGCGGTATGGACAGTGGTCAGTGTTCAGACCAGTATTTAGTGTGCAGTTTCCTTGGCTGGGGACTTGCTATTTATAGTAAGTCAGTCTGGGCTAGTTACTATTTTTGGCAATGCAGTGGATGGCCAGGTTGATCAGTCATTACCAACAGTGAATGCAGGTTTGTTAATTAATTGATGTTAATTAATAACTATATGCTATTAATTAATAATAAAGCCATATTATTATAATAATACTTTATTATTATAATAATTTAGAAGTTGCTATCTGAGAGAGTGGTTAACTGATATATCTTTTTGGAAACTATGACTACCGAAAAATATGGATTCATTCTTAGAGCTGATCATCGAATATTTTATATAAAAATTGGTCTTGGGAATTGTCCCTGATTATTCTGAAATCTGTGCCCTTGCTGAAGTATAAGGGTCAAATTAGTTTTCTAGAAGACTGATTCTTCCAAAGCTAATCTGCAAATTGATTGCTGTTGTATAATCAATTGCATCTCCTTCTTACTGTGGATTTGTGTCTTGGGAGGAGCTAGATATTCTGGAGATTGAATTCAACATTGAACTGTGGCTTGCATAAGAGGTCGTTTCTTACAGCAGCCAAGAGATTACAAGCTGGACGTATGCATCTCTGGAGTGTACGGTATTCTTCCTTTATGCACTGCGGAATTACCCTTAGTAGCCACGGGTGGTGAAACAAGTGTCCTAAGCTTGCCGCGTGGAGTCAATTAGCTGCTACATCCTTTCCAGACTGAGTCGCAAGTGGATAGCAGGCCACACCTTCATAGTGGCTGCATTGTTTCAGACTGCTGGGCCACGACTATACATCAGGCCGCACCTTCAAAGAAGCCGCAGTCGTCTTAGACTGGGCCGCGCAATTTTGTAGCATCAACCGCGGGTGGACAACCAGAGTTTGTGGCCACGCCTTACCATTGCTGAGACAGCAAGGTGGCGTGAGCCATTGTAATAGAAGACTGGTGCAAATTGGTATTTATCAAATACACATCTTTCGTGTTTGATTGGAGTAGTTGCATAATTCAGTAATAAATGAATAAAACGTTTTGAATACATTTTCCAAGAGTCTATTAAATAGTTTTATTAAAAATAATTGCTTATGCTGGCTGAGAAATATCAAATCAAAATTGAATATATTAAATAGAGGAGTTCTTGTTACAAATTGTTATTCTCATGCAAAGATCAAAGTGAATTATCAGTAGAGCCAGGTTGGGCTCATTACAGTTTTGACTTATTTTTCCTTCAAGTTTCCCTTATATGCCTGCGTTGAAGGATTCTTCAGCCCACAATTGCATTTTGGCTTTATCTTACAATTAAAAGAGTGAACTTTTGGGGCTACATTTTGTATTACCAGTCAATTGTCTCTATAAATCAGTTGCTTTTTGATTGCTTTTATATTTTCGATAGTCATTTTTGAGGAAACATGCTTTGCCTGCATATATCTGTGGTTGCATTTGCACTTATATGGGTAGTTTTTGTACAAAATGATGGATTCATGCTTGCAGATTCCTCATGAAGCTTTCTTCTGACGAAATCAGTGCTTTGAGCTTTCATTTTTGCCCTAGTTTCCATCAAAACAACCAACGCATGATGGTTTTCAGACTATATACAGAGTGAATATTCATAAACAAGCATGAGTATGAAGCAATCATGAATTTGAAAGAGATACAAATCTTTTCAGAAAAGAGGAGATGCAAAAGATATTGGTACCTTCACAGGACAAACAGAGAAAGAGGGGATCAAAAGCCATTGTTAGGCACAAAGATAAACAAGAAGATTGTCATTAAAACAAAATAGTGAAAGGTGTCGAGCATTTTGTTGATGACAGTGACAAAGAGGAGCAGTCATAGAAGACTACATGTTTGTGGTAAGGAAAACACAATATCATTCAAGGGAAAAGTAAAGGGCTACTCAAAGATTACAAGAGTAACAAAATGTTTCATAAGACGTGGCAATCACAAGTTCATCAATGTCCATAAAGGAAAGCAAAACTCAGGGCATTCAATAAAGACAACAAGGACAAATGAAGAGATGATTGTATTTTTCACTTGCTTTGTGATGATTTGATTATGTCTTTTTACTAGGTAGATGGAGAAATGTTTCAGACATGATTTGTGTCAATAGAGCACAAAGATGTTGTTGTAGCATTAAGACAACTTATAAAGCTTTTGCAGATCATACATCAGAATGAAGAGAATGAAAACATTCTCAATGGTAGTGAGAGAGGTTTGTGTCAAAACTTTAAGAAGAACTCCTCACAAAACAGTAGTAAGCAATCAAGTTGCAGACCTAAAGACAATAGACAGCCAATGGTCAATACTTAAAGCACACAAATGGAGAAGTATATAAAGCATGAACAACCACATGATGAAGCATACAAAGAAAGGGATGAACCATGTAACGAAGGGAAGCATAGAATGCTTTCAAGACTGAAATGGTTATCAAAAGATGCTTTCTCGGTAATGGCCATTATGATGCAGAACAATCAAGGATGCAAGTTCTTTTCAGGTTCAAGATGTTTCCACCAAACTTGAGCACTTCAATCACGGAGCATCATGTAGCAGCATGAAGATCGACAAAGGATGATGTAATAGGAGTTGTGTCTTGTCAGACACTTAAGTTTATTTTTATCATGCATTTTTGTAAATTTGTAATTGACAAATTAAATGTAATTGAAGGACAATATGTAATGGCATGTGATAGTATCACCTGCAAAGCTGTAACATGTAATCACATTGCAGGACATTATGACTTGCAGTTTGAATAAGTCAAAGTTATTTAGGGAATAGGTCAAAGTTTGTTGGGTTTCTCCCAGCTTTCTCTCTCAGCCCCTCACCTATATATAGGAGGGAGCCTCATTGTAATTATCATCTTTTGGCAACGCAAGAGAACTCTGCCAGTTTTGTATATGCACTCTAAGACTTTGAGCTTAGATGTAAATTGAATTGCTTTCAATAAAAGAGGCAAGTTGTTTTGAGACTTTGTGCCAATCCAAACTATTATGTGACAACATTTTCTTGAGTTGATTATGAGTTTTGGTGCTTTGTTCAAGAGGGATTTGAATTCAATCGTGCAGACTTTGAGCTGCCTATTGCATTCAGAGTTATAGTTATAATTGATAGTGGCTGCAACTACTTATAGCTGAAAGACTTTGTGCTTCAGTTGTAAGTATTTGTATTTAAGTTTGTGGATTCTCAGTAAGAGACTTTGCGCCTTACTGTTTATTCAGATTATAGAATCTCCATTCGGAATAAGTGCATGAGACTTTGGGTTCTTGTATCTATTCCACCTAGTATAAAGTAAATCACCGCCTTTGGTGTCGTTCTTATGTCATTCCCCGAGTCACCGGTATTATCGTAGTAGTAGATACCTTTTGTTAAGTTGGAAAGTTGTTGTGTGTGAATCATTCTTTGAAAAAGAGGAATTGGTTAAGAAGAATCGCCCTTTTGTTAATTTCAATTAGGTCTCTGTTGAAGCCACCTACGGTAATAAGGGAGCTTCCCCTATTGTTGAGAGGAGAGAGAAATCTCATGAGACATTGCTTAAAGTAACAATTTTGCAAGTTGTAGTCATAGTGACTTACAAAACTTTTAGCCAACACATTTTTCTGCCCTTGTACGAAACTAGAGACTCTAGGTTCATTGCTTCATCCTTACAATCTTTGTCCCTAGTCAGAGCTAGTTGTTGCCTAAGTTTTGGTCCCTCCTTCGAAACTTATGATTTTGGGTTTATTTGAGTCATTTAAGTCCTCTTCAAAAGTTGTTGGAGTTTATGTAACGTCCTGGAAGTTATTTCGGGATCCAACTACCCTTTTAGAACACAATTAAGTCTTTTTTCTCTGCTAGGTCTTTTGTTCTTTGTCTTGTTCCATTTACCTTATCGGGTTTCGAATTTGTCCCTGGCTCTTAATTGTTAAAGTTTTATTTAATTGAGTCTTTCTCTAAGTGCCCAAGTCTTAGCTCAAAAACTTTCGTCAAAGTCTGAGGTCCTTTCTAGAATAGTCTAAGTCATGGTCCTTCGAGTGCGTTATGGGCGTATGTCAAGTCTCAATCTTGTGCTCTTTTCCTTGTTGGCTCCCAAAAGCATAAAGGTCATTTGTACTCTTCGTTTGGCTAGTTCTGATTTTTCACCAAGTATTTGAAACTTAATGCAAATTCAAGCATCGGAGTCCGATATTGATCCCAGAACTCCTGTCAGAATCCAAAACTCACAAGAAGAACTATAAATTCAAAAGTGAAGAAGCACTTTGAAAGTTAAAAGCTAATGGCTCGAGTTCCAATATCATCGTCGGGAAACGAAAGAAGTTAAGTAACTTTCCATTAGACGCGTCAAGCCTAACAGTCAGTTCCAAAAGCGGCGGTCATTTTAGACAATTCATAAGGAATGGTTTTATAAAGTATCATCGAAACCTGACATTCGAAATGGAACTACGATAAAGGCAAAAAGTACAAGCCCACAATAAAGAAAGATTGAATTTATTAAGCGTTGGCAAAACAACTCAGGGATAGTCTCAGTTGATGAACTTAAAACATAATATCAAAATAACATTGACATTATGGCTCATCCCTTAGTTTTCGACAAAGAGAAGTACAAAGAACTAGCCAGCACAGATGCAATCTTGATGTGGCGTGTCAGCCATCACCAGACTTTCCCTGCCAAGGTTGAGGAGATTAAAAATAAAGAACATTCTGTGCTCTGCAAAATACCAATGTGAATAAATGGTGGCTTTTACTAAGGCCTTACTGTTGTACAAGTAGCAACAGGTGTCTCAGCAACCACCACCAACCCAAGGAGGAGAAGACGAAAAGACATCTTAGGCTTTATTACATTTTTTTGTCTTTTCTATTAGAGGTTGCTTTGTTTGTTTTCAAAAGACTTGTTTATTTAAATTTTGATTCCATAAAAAGAATTGGTTATGATTTAATTGATACGACATTTGTTTGAAAGACTTTAAATATAGGAAATGTAGACTGAAAAAAGGATCGTCAATTTTTGAAATCCCCCTCATGCTTGGACATATGAGTTTGAAATGATTTTGATATTGCAAGTCTGGTTTTGAAGTGAATGAAAGTGCCAATTGCTAAGTTCTGAACATATCTTTGTGTATTTGATTTATACTCCTACTTGTTTTGGAACTTTGATTTCATGTAATTAACGTGGTACTCTTTGTGGTATAAATGTTTGTATGAGTGTTCTTGGTGATTGAGATATTGCAGTTATTGTGTCATATCTGAAATAGGTATTTTATCTAAGTAAAATCCTCTTTTCAGGAATACTTAATCGTGGTTAAAGTTGATCTTTGAATCAATGTTTATAATCTCAGTGAAGTCTTCATTTTGTAGTTACTTCATAGTGATGGGTAGCTGTTAATTCCTTTCTTGATTTCTAGTAAAAAGCATACCCCTATTCATATATTTCTTTAAAAAAATTTAAAAAATGTAAAGGAGGGAGTTGTACCTTCAAAACAAAATTCAGTGAGGAATCATTTTTGGTTCTCTTTGCCGTTGATTGATAGATTCAGTCTTATTTGGGTAATAGAGTCCATTTCATTAAAATCTTTAGAAAGGCCAATCTTTTAGCCAACACATAACATAGTCTCATCTACAGGTAACTTTCAGTTAGAAGAAAAAGCACCCTTGTGCATAGTTGAAAAACTCGCCAAAAGGAAAAATTCGCCATGACTATGAAAAAAACATGGCAAAAACTTAGCGAAAAACTCGACAACTTAAATATTTTCTTAAATTTAATTAGAAATGCATTTTTTTGGAAAATTCAATGAGATGCATCCAATGAGTCGGATGAGTTGCAATAGAAACAAGCTAAGTCTAGATATATATCGGGTACAAAATGACATCCTCATGTGGAATGTTGATGACTGGTAGCCTGATATTCTGAAGCAAAACTACAATAGCAAATTGCCTTTGTAAAACTATAAGTAAATAGAACATCAAAATAGTTTACATCTTCCTCTTCACATCTCTAGTAAAAAGTAGGGGAGAGGTAGAAGGTCTAGTCTTAAGAGTCTGTTGTGGTTGTGCCTCCTTGCTCCACATGACTGGCTATGACTCGACCTCCATCCTAGATGTAGATGTTGTTGGCACTGGCAACGATTCCTCATCATCCTCAACCTCCTCATCCTCCTCAATGTCATCTAGTGCGAATCCACCCCCTCCTATGTAGCTCGCCTCTCCAAATCATAGATCTCATCCTCTATAAACAATGGAGGTTGCTCCTATGATGTCCAATCATCGTAGGGGTCTATATCACCCAAATCAATTGGACCAACTGGTGTTTACTCTACCTTCCTTGTGCGCAACCGGAGATTATATTTCACAAAGACAAGGTCATTGAGGCATTTTCGAGCTTTTTGTTCCTCTTCTTCATGTGGATGGCCTTGAACAAGCTCCAATTGCACTCACAACTAGATGAACGACAAGGCTGGCATAAGATTTAGAGGGGAAATTTTTGCAGATTTGAGGTATTTCCACCCCAATTTTGCCACCAAGCATTTGCAAAATAAGATATTGAAGAGTTAGAAAGAAAGGTGAAAACATATTTTAATTTTTATCTACTTATCATGCATGTGAAAGACTCCAAAATTCCAAATATTATACCTGGGGTTTGAGTGGTTTTTCCTCTCTTGGCCAACTCTAAAGAGAATAGCATACCACTTGCATTCTGGTAAATTTCCAATTCCGGACACAATGAGGTCTCTCACCTCAAGCTCGGGTGTCATCCTCTAAATGCATGTAGTGAGGCTCTCCATGACCTCTCCATTGGGATCCAAGCACAAATCCAAGAAGAAAAAATGAGGGTTGAGGAAGTATTGTGCTGCATGAATGGGTTGGTGGAGCTAATTGTTCCATCTCTTATCAATAATTTCCCATATGGGATCAATTTTGAGGTTGTCTCCCCTGTAGTAATTTTTGATAGACTCCTTGGACCTATCCATGACCTCATAAAGATACCCCATTGGGGTTTGATCCTCATCTACCTAGTGGAGAACTCTAAGCAAGGGCTCTGATACCTACAATAGAAAAATACAAAAAGATTAATCATTAATGTTACAAATTAATAACGAAAGACTTGAATACCAAAAAATTAAATATTCAACTTTTCAAGTTACCTTCATTATCTCTGTAGCTCTTTGTGCAAATTGGTTGTCGAAGACAATGTATACAACACTCTCTCCTTTCAGCTTCTTCGAATAACTTGAGTCTAGCCATGCATGACTCACAAACATTTGATTCAAAGCCGTCAATGAACTAAGAATACTTTGCAACGTTAATAAAATCATTGCAAACCTTATGACACCCGCTCTTACCATCTCTTTACAGTGAGTGTGTTCTCTCATCAAGTGAAAAACCCAAGGGTGATTGTAGATGTATTTTGTGATCCTCCTTGCATCCTCTACAACTAGTGTCACCCAATCTAGTTTGCCTATGTCCTCCAAAAGAAGGTCAAGGACATGTGTTGCACAAAGTGTCCAAAAAAGTGTTATGTATTTCTCTTGGAACATTTTGCTACCTGCCTCATATGCTGCTGTATTAATTTTGCCAGTTGCCTCATATGCTGCTGTATTATCTGTTATTATTTGCACCACTTGCTCCAACATTAGAGCCAAAGTTTCAGCAGTTTTCACCAAACTTAAGAACACCTTATTAACCTTGCAAGCAACCAAAAGATTTATGATGGTGTGGTTTTTGCTATCCGTCCACCCATTGGAAAAAATAGTGTAGCCAAATTTTTTCCATTCCTTTCTTTGCCTTCCACCACTTCTTTTTCCCTATCAACTGCATTTGTGAGCAACCTACAAGTACAAAGTGAAATTAACTTTAAGTACACAATTTTGATAAAAAAATAACATAAAATTCAACAAAAAATAGTAAAAGTAAAAATAAAAGAACATAAATTTGGTCTACACTCTAAAAATCAAAACTCAGCATAAGTTATCAAAACTAAAAGTAAAACATTTAAAAACTAAAACAACTAGACTTAGTCTTACCTCCCACTCATGTCTACAGGAGAAGGCGCCTTGTAGCCTTTTCTCGCCACAGTCATTGCAGTAACCAAATTAAGCTAATATGGATTGTCTACCACATTGAAAGGGATGTTGTTGAAGTACCAAAAGTCAGCACAAACAATGTATGTATGCTCATGCACCTCCCTATTCCACCCAGTTGCCTCCAATGATGGTTGTGCTCTAGGTGTGTTGTTGTGCACAATAGTCACCTATAGAGTATGACACTGATGGTGGTGAGCTACTAGAAGTAGAAGAATTGGTGGCCAAGGTGGTGGTGGATTTGTGGATACGTGGGCCATAAAGAGAGCCAACTTGGCGTCAAGTGTTGCTTCTTTATTTTAAATGTTGATTGTAGCACCTTGAGATTCAGCTATGGTTGCTTTCATGGCTAGTTTTTCCCTCTCCATTTGTAGTTTTTTCTCTTCTTGTGTTGCAAGTAAGGCATAAATTTCTCTTTCTATTTCCTTTGTGGCCCCATGATAGACCCTCACATCATGCTTATTGATGCTTGCAAGGTGGTAGTTTAATCGATTTATACCTCCATGAAATAGTTTTTCATGCTTAATGCAAATTACGAAATTAGGTTTTGGCCCTTCAAAGGCATACTTCCAAGCCTTATCTCTAGCACCTTTAGGACGAGTGCCTACTTATCTAGATGGGCATGTGTCTACTAAGATAGACCCTAAAGTTAAACCAGTTGTATGTCCTTCTCTATTTGCTATTATAAATCAACCTACACATACAAATTGAAACCACAAATTATTTTACCAAAAAATTTAGCAAACAAACTAAATCAATTTAAATAATTTTAGACAGTTGAACTTGAAAAAAAAGAAAAAAGTGTTAGGTTTGAAATTTGTTGGAAAGGTTGAGATTCTTGAGAAAGCAGTGAAAAAATGGTGTTAAATCTTGTTGATTAGGCACTAAAGCAATTTAGAGTATTAAGGAAATGCCATTATTGAGTTTCTATAAACCGAGATGCAACAAAAAGGAGATATAATGATTTAAAAAAAGAAAGAAAAAAATTCAGAAAACCTACCTAGGAATCTAATTTTGCTTCAAAATCCACTTCAAATGTGCTTCAAATCGACTAAAATCCTTGCAAATGACCTTGCTTAAGCTTGGAAGGCTATTTTGTCTCTTGAGCAAAAATTGGAACAAAAGAAAATGATATTTTTTTTGCTTTTTGACATTGTTGTGTGTAATATACAGCCGTGGTTGAGTTTTTAACTCAGACTTGCCGAGTTTTTAAGCAAAACCCTACAAGTTTTTAAGAACTTTGTAATTTTTTCCTGCGAGTAAAAGTGCTAAATACTTATCGAGCATAAAAACTCGCAAGTTTTTACTACTCGGCGAGTAATCGGCAGATGTTTCATCTATGCCCTTAGGTACCCAAAATCCATGACCATCACCAAATATGAAACCCTCGCCTTTTCCAATAAAGTATCCATAGTTTTGGTCTTCACATAAGTACTATTACACTCAACAGTGTATGCATCCATCTTATACAATGTGCCAATTCTGACACCTCTAGCAATCACCATAGCACCTCTCACCATTTTGCATCTGCATTGGAAAAGACTACCTACATACCCTAATCTATTAGTTTGGTCATAGATAACGAATTTTGTTTTAGTCTAGGTAGATGCAACACACCATGAATCCTTCTTATTCTACCAACAGGAAACCTGATTCTTACTTTACTGTGACCAACAATATTTATATGAGAATCATCACCCAAGTACACCATACCTCCATCAAAATCTTCATACTTAGAAGACCAATCTTTATTAGAGGTCATATGAAAAGATGCATGCGTCAATTAACCATGCATCATTACCTACATGAGTGGCAAAAGTTGCAATGAATGCATCACCATCTTCATTCTTGGACTCAGAATCATAATCTAATTTTTTCTTTTTCTTCTTTTCTTATTTGCAGTCCTTACGGATGTGTCCAGACTTACCATAGTTCCAGCGAATAACTTTGTACTTTCTAGGAGATCTAGATCTCCCCTGGCTTTGGATTTATTAGGCCTTTCATTCTTCTTGCCTTTTTCCTTAGGTCTTCCACAAACAACTAGGGCATCCTTGATTGATGGATACCTTCCCCCTCATCTCTTCAAAAAGCAAAGAACCCACCACATCTTCAGTCTTCAAAATAAGATAAGTACTGTTGATGGCTATAACAAGAGAATCCCATGAATCAAGAAAAGAACAAAGCAAGATCTCACATTTCTCCTCCCCATCCATTTTGATATCAACTAATGCCAATTGAGCCACCAACATATTGAATGCTTTCAGGTGGCCTGTAATTTGTCCACCCTCCATTCTTAAGGAATATAGTTTCTTCCTCAAGAAAATCTTATTCACTAAAGATTTGGCTTGATACATTGGTCTAGGCTTCTTTCATAGTTTACTTGTAGAGGTCTTTCTGTCGAGACTGATTAGAATAGAGTCTACCAGACACAATCCGGTTAGGCCTTTGACTTTACGTCCATAATATCATATTTAGAATCCTCAGTCGGATCTACAGGTCTCAGGAAATTCTCATCAACAACATCCCATAGATCTAGGTCTATTAATAGATCCTCCATCTTCAACTTCCACATTTCAAAATTATTTCTAAAAAAATTGTCCACCTCTGTTCTTCTTGATGAATTTGCCATTTAGAAATTCTTGCAACAAGATCATAAATTATCTTCTACACAAACTCCAACTCAAAACTAGATTAGTTCAAAAAACCCAACAACCCACAACTGAAACTGTTGACTGCAAAGTTCACATGATACAACAATAGTGATAATGGGATCGAGGTCCCTCTCTTGAAAGAGTGAGATTAATCACTCCCAAGTTTTCAGGAGGCTGGGTCACAACTATGTTGGATAGGTCAATGAAGAATATGTGAGATATCACAAGGTGGGCCTTTGCTGGTTCGAAAGCGCTATTACTAGAGTTAACAAATCTCAGGGTTCTACTTGCTATTTGGGACTAATTTTCTGAGTTTTCTTAATGTAGAAAACCTGCAAACAAGATCTACAAAACAAACATTGAATTCCAAACTAAACTAACAACTAATCTAACAACAAATTTCAAAGCAAGTGCAAAAGATAACATGGTTGCGAGAATTTTAAAACAAATCAAACAACCATGTACAATAACCATTCAAATTACCCAATTTTCTGCATAAAGAAGATTAGATTGAATCGAAACTATGACATTATAAATTTGGAGATCCACAATTCATAACAACATAGTGCTATCATCAAAGGAAATTGAATTACACGAGATTTCGCAAAACTTGTCAAGATTGCAAAGTCATACCCATATGCATATGCAAGATGAATTTATCCTCCAAAGCATGAATTAATGAGATGCAACCATTTTATTCAGCACAACAAGTGTAAATTTAATGACTAATACCAACTAATTTGACCGATTGACTAAAACTTCAGAACACAAGTGGCTCTTGAATCTGAAATTTTATTCAAATTCGCAAGGATCAGAAGCACCTAATGTATATAGAGTTCAAATAAATAATTCCCAACCATTATTACAAATTAATCTGGAGTTTAAATAGACTTACAATTACAAATTTGCCAAACCCATAACTAGGGTTTTTAGGCATTATTTTGGGGTAAAATAAAATGAAAACAACAGATTAACTACTCAAAACTACTCCTAATCATCAAAGAATGGATAGACAACTACTTTATGAAGTTAGCAACACAAAATGGGCTTCATACACACCAAAACGTGCCCTAAAATTTTAGGATTTGATTCCGATTCTGGCATTTGAAGTGCGGGTTGCTCAGATCCACTTCTTCAACATTTTCCTTGAGTTTCTCTATCAGTAAACTATAGCTCTTTGTTGGTTCGACCCTTGGGGAGATCTGGAAAGTTGTTGGCATGGATTTGGGAAGAGATTCAAAGCCCTAAAATTCAAAAACTTTGCAAAAATAGAACTGCATTTCATCCGTGTTTTTTCTTTGTCGGTTGATACAAAATCTGCAAAAATGATATCAAAATCTATCTCTATGAATTTAGAGATGTGCAATGAGCTTTTGGAAAGGCAGCATTGAAAGCATTCATGGCTTCATATACGTCGTAGATGTTGGGGATCTTCATGAATTTCAGTTTTACTTGCTGGTTTTTCTTGAATCCTTTTAATTTCTTGTTGGCATCTACAAACCGAGGTGTTGATGTTTGTAGCTTCGATCAGATAAAATGAATGAGATATTAATATTATGAGAAAAGACCAAACTGTGTTATATGTATATATATCAACATGTATATTATAGTAATAATAGATATTATTATTATTATTATAATTATATATATATTTGACTCTTCTAATAATAATAATATCTCATGTCGACTAACATCACATAAACAAATGAATTATCTTACGACCATTGATCCATGGAAGAATCGATGTATATTGGTTATACCGATTTGCTGTGTATTGAATATACATACCGATTTGCTGTGTATTGAATATACTTACCGATTTGCTTTGTTAAACATCGATTAAATACATACCGACTAGAGATACTTGTTTATATTGGTTAATAATACTGATCGATTGCATTTGTTTATATTAGTTAACAATATTGATCAGTTACATTTAATGATTGGTTTCATGAACATTGATTTACTCTTATGGAGAGACATTGATATAGAGTCATGTCTCCTTGAGGAGACATGCCTCTATACTAACTTGCCTCCCAGATATGTATTCATTCATTGATCGATCAAAGACAAGCATATACAACAATTGAATGCAAGTCTTATACATATTCCATCAGCAAGTAATTCTGGAAAATTTCTATCAGCATTTGTTTTATAATACTTCCATATTATCATTGTGCATCATTAAGTAAAATTTGAAGTATCATTTGTGAAATTCAATCTCTTATTTGTTGCATACCTGAAAAGAAGAAAAGATCTATATTAGTGAATATACAAAATAAAGAAGTAAAATTGTATCCATATTTCTATTTGCTATAAATCTAATCACTTTAACATGGTATCAAAGCTATTCTAAGGAAGATCCAATTAGATTGAAGATAGCAAACTAATTAAAACTATAAATTTAGTATAATCACATTCCTCTCTACATAATGGCAAGTGGAGTTAGATTCGAAGATTGTCTTGAGGGAGCCACAAATTTTTTCTCATGGAAATGCAAAATCAAGCTCACCTTGAGAGAAAATGAATTAGACTCATTTGTAAAATAGAATATACCAGAACCAAATGATAATGATGAGAAAATTCAGTGGAATAAGAATAATGGAAAGGCTACGAAAATAATAGTGGATGCAGTTAGAGATCACATAGTCCCAATCATTTCGAAATATGATACTGCATATCACATGTTCAAAGCCATAACAAACATGTATGAGATAAATAACACTAGCAGAGCACTCACTCTGAAAAATCAACTTCATCATATTAAAATGAATAAAGGAGAGACAATTACATCCTATTTCATGAGGATCACCGAACTAAGGGACCAATTGTCCACCATAGGTCATCAAATAGACAACAAAGAAATTGCAATGATGACCCTAAATGGTCTTCCAAAATCTTGGGAATCATTATTTCAAGGAATAAGTGCACGTTCCAAATTCCCAAAGTTTGATAGACTGAAAATGGATTGTATTCAAGAAGAATCCAGGTTAATCACCAGAGGAATAAATCAAGACACCACAAATGAAGACATCCATGCATTATACTCCAAATCCCACAAGAAAGGGAAGAAGAGAAACTTCAAAAGGAAGAATGATAAGGGTTCAAATGGAAAAGGCTCCTCCAAGAAGAGAAGATACGTGTCACAAGTGCACAGCTTCAGATGTGATCAATACAAACATTATGCTGTGAAGTGTCCAGACAGAACAAAACAACAAGTCTCCTTTGCTAAAGCTGGAAAAACTAGCTTAGAAGAATATTCTGAAAAATATGTGTTCTATTCAGCCCTATCAAGCCAAATATCCAACAGCCCCAACACTTGGGTAATTGATAGTGGAGCATCCCGCCATATCACAGGATACAGCGAACACCTAGATACTCTTGTGGAAAATTCTGATGAGGAAGTGACCATCGGAGACGATTCAAACTACCCTGTTAAAGGAGTTGGAACCTGTACCATAAATTTGAAGTCAGGCATATCACTTCAACTCACAGGAGTTCTGTTCGTACCAGGGATAAAGAGGAACCTTGTCTCCATTTCAGCACTTGAAGACAAAGGATATAGAATAACCTTTATGGAAGGAAATGTTCTGGCATGGCCAAAGAACTCCACCATCAAGAAGGCCCTATCATTAGGAGTTAGGCATGGATCCCTCTATAGACTAAGCATTACTCCTTCTCAAACCCTTATTCATGAAAGATCAAACTCAAATGAGATTTGGCACAGAAGACTAGGACACCTTCATTTCCGTGCTCTACCCTCCATAGAGAAAATAGTGAATGGTATGCCTAAGTTAAACCACAATCATGAAGGAACTTGCAAGGGCTGTGCTCTAGGTAAGAACACTAAGGGAACTTTTCAAAATAGTAATAGCAAAAGTAAAAATGTATTAGAACTAATTCATTCAGATTTATGTGGACCCATGTTTGTACCCTCTATGGGGGGATTCTTGTACTATGTAATATTTATAGATGATTTCTACCGAAAAACATGGATTTATTTACTAAAAAATAAAGGAATTTAAGACTCTTGTAGAGAACTTGTCAGGGAAGAAAATCAAAACACTAAGAATAGACAATGGGAGGGAATATACCTCTGATATATTTAAAGAGTTTTGCATAAATGTCGGGATCAAGAGGAAGTTCACTGTACCCTACAATCCTCAACAAAATGGAGTAGCCGAAAGAAAGAATAGGACTATAGTAGAAGCTGCTAGAAATATGATGTATGACCAAAACATAGAAACCTCCTTTTGGGCTGAAGCCTCTCAAGCAGCCGTCTACATTCAAAATAGATGCCCACATTCACTTCTAGACAACAAAACTCCAGATTGAGTCTTCACAAGTATAAAACCTGATATTAGCCATTTAAGAATTTTGGCTGTCCCGTATACATCCATGTGCCTAAGGAAAAGAGGTCCGAACTAGAACCCTCCGAAAAGAAAGGAATATTTGTAGGATATAGTGAAACTTCTGAATCTTATAGAATCTATATTTCCAGTCAAAAATACATTGAATTCAGCAGAGATGTAACATTTGAAAAAGACATTGCCTTCAAGAGATCCAAAAGCTCCCTTGAGTTAGAAAATCAAGATCCTCCTAAAAACATGGAAGAGGATCCCACTCCTGAGGTTCAGAGGGAGACTCCATCAGAAGTAGACAATGATGCTCACAATACTCCATTAGAAGAACCTGACAACACAAACCGAAAGAGATCTCTTTGGGCCAAAAAAGTGACCCAGGAAGCTGAAAACTTTGCAGCCCCAAAAGGAACCTTCCGAGACAGCAAAAGACCTCATAGATTTTCAAACTATGTGGCATTAATGAGTGAGATCATAAATGCAGAACCTGCAAGTGTTGAAGAGGCTCTAGAACATTATGTATGGAAAGATGCTATGATGGAAGAGTACCAATCTATCATAAAGAATGATGTTTGGGATATTGTACCTAGACCTAAAGGCAAATCAGTGGTGTCATCTAAATGGCTCTTCAAAATAAAACATGCAACAGATGGCAACATTGAGAAACACAAAGCCAGATTTGTAGCTAGAGGGTTCTCACAAAAGGAAAGCATTGACTATGAAGAAACTTTTGCTCCTGTTGCACGATATACATCCGTCATAACTATTTTAGCCATTGCCGCATCAAAAGGATGGAAAATCCACCAAATGGATGTGAAGACAACCTTTATGAACGAAACTATTGAAGAAGTATATCTTGAGCAGCCAGAAGGGTTCACTATTCACAATGCTGAATCTCATGTTCGTAGGCTAAAGAAAGCATTGTATGGTCTCAAACAAGCTCCCCGAGCTTGGTATGAAAGAATTGATCACTATCTCCTGGGGTTAGGTTTCTCCAAGAATGATGCAGATCCCAACCTTTACTTCAAGGTAACAAATGGTGACATGGTAATCCTTATTTTATATGTTGATGACTTACTAATCACAGGAGAGGATCACTTAATCACTCAATGCAAAAAGGATTTAGCCTTTGAATTTGAAATGAAGGATTTGGGAATCCTTCACTATTTTCTGGGATTAGAGGTTTGGCAACATGTAGATAACATAACTCTGAGCCAAGGAAAATATACAGTTGATATTCTGAAGAGGTTTGGAATGTTGGAGTGTAGACCAATGTCCACACTTATGGAAACAAACTTGCATAAACTAAAGGAAGTTGGTGCAGACTCAAAATTTGCAGACCCTACACTCTACAGACAGATTATTGGATCCTTGATGTACTTGGTCAACACCAGACCTGATATTTGTTATGCTGTGAATGCACTCAGTCATTTCTTGTGTGAACCAAAATAGATACATCTTGTTGCAAAAAAACACATCTTGAGATACCTTCGAGGCACTATTGGATATGACCTTAAATATAAACAAGTAAACCTTGACCTTCATGATTACACAGATTCATATTGGGTTGGAAATGTAGTTGACAAGAAAAGCACATCAGGATGTTGTTTTAGTCTGGGATCAACGATGATTTCCTGGATTAGCAGAAAGCAATCATTTGTTGCATAGAGCTCCACAGAAGCATAATACATTTCTGCACTCCATGAGTGCAAGAGAAGCTGTGTGGCATATAAAGCTTCTAGTAGGACTGTTTGAACAACCCTTGAAACCCACTGTCATCCATTGCGACAATCAGAGTTGTATAAAGCTCTCCGTGAATCCAGTGTTCCACGACAGATCTAAACACATTGAGATTCCTTATCACTATGTTAGAGATATGGTGGAAAGGAATGTGATTCAGTTGAAGTATATTAGTACAAGTGATCAAACTGCAGACATCCTTACCAAGCCCTCTTCAGGTCAAAAGTTGATCACTTTCGAGATAAACTTGGTATGGTTGATAATGTATATTGAATTTGAGATTGAGTCTAAATTGTATTTCTATTTTGTACTAATATATGAAAAGATGTTTAATGTGTAAATTCTTTAGTTGTCATGTGTGTGACTCCATGACTTAATGGACCTCCTCCTGTGTGCATTGTAGAAAGGTGACGACTTTTCGACAATATACACTTGTATTTGATTGATATTGTAGGGTGACGACTTTGCAATATTAATCTCTCCATCATGATGGATATCATGTGACTTGATATCCGTGGACATGTCATGATGGTTAGGATCTCTTAGACATCATGGTAGATATCATTAAATAAACCATAGATGATTTAGAGATCTTCATGGTGGATATTATGTGACGGAATATCCGTGGACATGCCATGATTCAATATCCATATGGTAGACATCATGAGACGTGATGTCAGTGCACATACCATGGATATTTACGAGCTATGGTGAATATCATGTGACTTGATATTCCTGCATATACCATAATTCCTAATATCACGGTGAGGTGATATCTCCTCTCTTTCACAATTAATGGATTTATTGTGATTTGCATCTTGATGGATTTTTTCTTCCCTAGCTAAGAGGGAGTGTTGATGTTTGTAGCTTCGATCAGATAAAATGAACGAGATATTAATATTATGAGAAAAGACCAAACTGTGTTATATGTATATGTATCAACATATATATAATAATAATAATAGATATTATATATATATATATATTTGTATTTGATAAATATTTGACCTCTTCTCATAAGAATAATATCTCAGATCGATTAACATCACATAAACAAATGAATTATCTTATGACCATCGATCCATGGAAGAATCGATGTATATCGGTTATACTGATTTGCTGTGTATTGAAATACATACCGATTTGCTTTGTTAAACATCGGTTAATACATACCGACTGGAGATACTTGTTTATATTGGTTAATAATACCGATCGGTTGCATTTGTTTATATTAGTTAACAATACCGATTGGTTGCATTTAATGATCGGTTTCATGAATAGCGATTTACTCTTTTGGAGAGACACGTTATTATAGAGTCATGTCTCCTTGAGGAGACATGCCTCTATACTAACTTGCCTCCCATATATGTATTCATTCTTTGATCGATCAAAGACAAGCATATACAACAATTGAATGCAAGTCTTATACATATTCGATCAGCAAGTAATTCTGGAAATATTTCTATCAGCATTTGTTTTATAATACTTCCATATTCTCATTGTGCATCATTACGTAAAAATTGAAGTATCATTTGTGAAATTCAATCTCTTATTTGTTGCATACCTGAAAAGAAGAAAATATCTATATTAGTGAATATACAAAATAAAGAAATAAAATTGCATCCATATTTCTATTTGCTATAAATCTAATCACATTAACACGAGGAAGTTCTCATCTCATGTTTTAGCCCCATCAATCAATGGTTTCCTTTGTGCAAGCTCTGTGTAAAACACCCTAAAATTCCTGTATATTCTCATATATATCTCTCATTTCTACCTATTCCTCTGCCTGCCAAATTTTGCATGAAAGTGCCTTCACAAAATCTTCAACATGTTGCATCAAAGTGTTAATTAACTCCCCTCTGGCCAAAAATTGTATTTCTCTTCTTTCTATACTCTTTAATAATCAACTTTATAGCTCTTAGCTAGTCTATAGGTGAGTTTATATCAGCTGGTTCAAAAATTGAAACTGCGAGCAATTTATCAGCACTGGCTTTCTTCATTATTTACAAAATCAGTATGAAGTCGTCCCATGTAAGCACAGTTTCATTTGTTTCTGTACAATCTCCATTGGTGATCATGGTCTCAAAAATCTTTATTTGCTTAGCCATAGACCTTAAGAGAGTTAGCACTACCCTTATAACTTCTTCACTTGTTTGTTCTATATCTTTCCGCCACTCTGTACATGCTGTCAAATGTTAAGTTTTGATCAGATTTATAGGTTATAGGAATTTTAAATTTAATCACTATTCTCCAGATGTATATGCAGATTCTATAGGATATGTTGAACAAAATACCACTGATATACTTGAAGAGATGATTACAAACTATGTTATATGTTCTTTCTCAGCACTTATTGATTTCTGTTCCTTACAAGATCTTTGAACATATCAATATATATACGAGAGACATGTCTCTACGTGAACATGGTTCATGTAGATACATTTCTCTATGTGAGACATGTCCCTTAATCCTCTCTTAATTAATCATATGTTAAATGTTTGACCGATACTCATTATCAGTTCATGTTATTACCAATGCAACGTTGACAGTAATGCAATGTCGATAACAATGCATCATTGAACATTGATATTACAGCAAGGTTTAATATATCAAGTTGATACTTGATATCGACTCATGGCATGTGTAATATTAACATGGTTATTATGTTGATGACGATACATAATATTAATGTTAACAACATGATTAATATGTCGATACTCAATATCGATAGTATTATTAATGTGTTGATGCTTAGTATCGATATCATATTATGGTTGATACTCATTATCGATAGCATAATATGATATTGATACTCATTATAAATATATAGTAAAATATATAATGTTGATACTCAATATTAATACACAACATGATTAGTATCAACAACAATTAATTAGAACAGTATACAGAAAAGGATAGAGATCAAATGCTTAAGGCCGATGGGCCACTTATGCATTTGATTTCATCGATTGGAATAATCCGACCGAAGCTATAAATCATTAACAAAATGGGTCAGCTTTTGGGAAAATTGACCTCGAGCTTCTAATGCTGCCTGTAGCTTTGCAACTTGTGTTTCTAAGTTCACCTAGGCATCCTCATCCTTGTGAATCCTCCTGAAAATGACTGTTACAACTTGATACAATAATGTCTTTTCACCCTCCCTGGTAGGTACCCCTAAGTCTATATCCTCCATTTTATAGTCCTCAATAGTCATTTCTTCTTCAGGTTTATCCGTAGAGGGGACTGCTATCTGGGCTTTCCAGTGCCCTCTTCTGTCTGTAGCAATGTAAGACATCCTTTGAGCTTTCCCTTTGGTTTCTTCCTTTGCAAATGCTCTTCCTATAGCTAAGAAGTCCTAGACTTCTATCTCCTTATAGCTCCTTTTCCTTGTATATACAACTTTAGCCATCCACATTGGAGTTGTATCAAAAGTTAGTGGCTTGTATGGGCCCATTCCAAAAAAATCCTCTTTCTCTACTGTCTCTTCCTCTTCCCTTGGTGATGTAACTTGTTTCCTTGGAGGTGTGGCTGCATGGTCGAAAGGAGTTTCTTGATGCTCTTTTTGCCTTGGAGGGGTAGGTTTTTTTTTCCTAGTCTTGTTCTCCCTTATCTTCTCCTTTATTCATTTTTTCTTCTCCCTAACTCTTGGCCTTTTTGGTGGAGTCTCCTTATTTGAGCCTGGGGAAGGTTCTTGCGAAGTTGTCTCTTTTGAAGTTATAGGAACCTGGAATTTCCCCTTCTATTTTATTTGCATCCTCCTCATCTCCTTTGTCTCATTCCTCAAACATGTCTTGCACGCCCGCTTCTTTTTGGGTGTGATCCGCACGGGAGTCCTGCGGTGGTGCTCCTTCACCTGCAATGTCTGGAAGATCAAAGCTAAAGAAGTAATCTTCTCCAAGAGGATCTTCTTTCTTTTCCATAGGATCCTTTGTCTCTAGTTCTGTAGTTGACCCTATATCTAGATCAAATTCAATGTTATGTATCTTGGGGATTTCTTTCGTTGCAGATCCTGTAGGAATATCCTCCTGTGTAGTACTTAGAGGATGTTCTGACATGTTCTCTTCAGAAGAAGGCTCTCCTAGGTTCAGAGCTTGAGCAGTAGTAGATCTAGTTTGCTTTCATAGTTTGGTCACCAGAGCAGGACCCTCATCTTCTTCCTCTTCTATCTTGGGCACTTCTACTACTATAGACACGGAAGGTGAGTCCTTCCTCCACCTCTTATATACCTAGAAGTTTCCTTGGGAGGCTTGTTCTTCTTTACTCTAACCCTATAGAAGGAATTCTTTGTTTAGAAGAAGAGAAAGGGGCATCTATTGTAACCACACTGGTGGCAGCAGGTGTGGAAATAGTTGCATCAAGTGTGGATGAAGTGGCAACAAAAAAGGTAGCAGGAGCAGAAGTAGAAGCATCACCTTTCTTCTTCTTTCTTTCTTTATGTTTCCTATTGATTCTAATAGGTACATGTGTAGTCACAGGCCTTGTGTGCTCCGGAGGAGAAGCAGATGTAACTTGGTTTTGAGGGGGAGTCTTCTTGGGAGGCTTGGAAGTGTTGGATTTACTTTTAGGTACCTTGTCTACTCCTTCTGTCAAGGGTATTAGGTCAATTTTATAGGGCTAAATCACCCAGTCCTTTTTGCACTTAACCACATGTCTGACCTTGAAATCCATGTCTTCCTACTCATCTTCGTGAACATCTGCATTAAAAATTGCTTGATCATAATTTTTATTCTTATTGTACAAAGGATGGAGTCATTCATCAGCGTTGTTGGCTCTGTGATCCCCTGATATGTACAACCCTATGACATCTCGTGCCAAGTCCAAGTCCCTTCTGCAATAATCCCTTATTGTGACCTCATAATCATCTACACAGTTGGACCAATGATCCTCAAGGTGAGGCTCATGCTTGAAATGACTACCCATCACATGATTGAATGTTCCGATTGGGTCAACCTTGCCCCTTGTGATGGTGATCTCATCCAATGTATATTTCGCCCATTCTGGTCCAACTAATTTGGCCACCTTCATATCTTTGGCATTGTGAGCTCCTACCCTGATGGGGAACTGGAAGCAAGACTTGTGTTTGTTGACTATTACGTTGTAGACGTTTGCCACCTGTTTTCATAACTCCATGACAATCAACCTGTCAAAGGGGTACCTTGGGAGCTTGGTTGCTTGTAAAGTACGTCCTGCCACCTTGATTTACATAAAAGGTTCGAAATTGGATGTAATAGTTTTTGAACTTTTGTATATGTGTTGCAGCTTTAGGCGACGACCTTTTAGCAAAGTATCCCTCGATTTCCCTGAAATGAAGGCATCATTCACTATCCTATAGTTTGGTTTTTCTACACTCCTTTTGAGGGCTAGCTGGTGATAGTGAGTGTAAACCCAAGTCTTTTCATGTGTTAATGAACCAACCCTTTTCAGACCTTGGAAGGTTGCTTTTGCTGCTAAGAGGTAGACCAAAGAGGAGGTCATATAAAATTTTGGGTTTATTTTGATCGCTATTAACTACTCATGGAGGTTGTCACTTTTGATCTTCCCCTAGTCAATCTTTTCTTTTCTACTCCAGATGGTCTTAATGAAAATGGCCATCCAAGTTGCCAATTGCTTGGCCTGTGGAAGCCCAAAACCCTACTTAAAAGAGTGACATAGTTTTGAATGTCCTCTTTAAGGTGGGCCTTATGCAGGTTCATGTTGTCTAATTAGTGGCCCTTCCTCGACCTTTGAAGGAAATGCTCATTGATGATTGATCATAATTAGGTTCAGTGTTGTAATAACTTTCCCCATATTCCTTGGTTACCTTAGTATAATTGTCATAGGTGGGCATGTGGAAAACTATCTCCACATTGTCAGGTCTTGCATCTAGGATTACTTCTTTCTTCAACACTTTCCTCCTTGCTGGATCATAGTTTCTTCGCGTAGGCCATCACTAGGTCAAGGGAGTATGCCAAGATGGGAAAGGATTCTACTTGGATCAATCTTGAAAACACAAATGATGAAGCCTTGAAAGATCTCCCCTCGGGCTTGGCTATGCAGTTCTTGAACTCCTTTAGGTCAACATGTCCGAGATTAGTGTTTGTGATCTCATGGTGGCCATTGCCAAGCTTAGATGGCTTAGAGAATCCTTGGAATTTGTACTTCATTAGACTCACAATTGTCATATCTTCTTCTACACAACGGGTAGGTGTTAGTACCATTCAAGATTTTATTCAACTACCTAAAATAAGAATAAAAGCAAATTATCTAAGGAACTGAAAGAAAACTATCTAACTTCATCATCACCCTCACAAGCAAAATAATCTCTTCATGTTATAGCCCCTTAACCCACCCGAGCATGAAATTTGACAAGAAAACAAGTACATTTAGGCTTCGGGGTTTCCCTACTCAAATTTCCTTTTGGTGATCGAGGGTATGTGAACCCCCGACACTTAGCATATAACCTTTGACAAAGTGCCCGGGGTTTTGAGGATCAGAGGTGTTGACATCCCTGATCCCTTTTGTAACATACCAACTATACTATCCTAAAATAAATAGGAAAATAAACTAGCTGAGCAGTCTACAAGTTTTGATATTGGATATCTTGGCTAAAGGAAACTAGAGTTAACATGGGTTGAAAAAGATGCATCTTAGAATCTCAAGGCTAGGCAAAGTGACCACAAAAAGCTCTACATCACCAAAACTGATTTGTTGGATCTGTTCAAATCCCTCTTGTAAATTAGTGATTTTGGAAAAGGGTGGCTCGGTTCCAAGTCAATACAGATTGTGTTGTATGTTGCAAGTTCCCAATTTTATAGACAATTGTTCTAAAATGCATGGGGGAACTTAGGATTAGACAATAAACAGGAAAAGAAAACATATACAAATGAACTAAAACATAAATAATACTCTGTATTATGTGGGGAAAAAATATTATTAGAAATGAGGCATTTATAAAGTCTTCAACCATTCTTGTGAACCACACCAACAACTACCAAACCAATAACTATCCACAAACATGACTTAACATATGACTAGCACTTAAACATTAATACAAATAAAAACAAACCACTTTTGGGTCATAAACTCTAGCAAAAGCCTCTTGATCCAAAGGGAAAACAAACAAAGGATCTTGAGCATTTGTAAATTTGACTTTTTTTGCCACTTTTGACTTTTTTTGCCACTTTGTAAATTCGGCCACCTATCTCCTAGGACTGATCAACTTTTATCAACACCTACACACATCCTCTTGCTGCCTGATCCTTTGCTCTGCATTCCTCTGTGAGCAACACCTGCTGCTAAAGTACATCTAGTGCCTTTGTGTCACTGCCTCTGTAGTCTAAAGATCCATTACCTTTTCCTCGACACTACTTGATACAATCGTGGTGAAGTTGATCTAATAGCATGCCTTTGACCCCACCTTCCTTGTATATTCCAGTCGTTAGATTGGATCATATCAGTTCAAAACCCCACCTTCCTTCTTGTACATATCCAAGAACAATGTAGAAACTCAAAGCATATATTTTGTAGGTCATTCTGTCAAAAATATTTAGAACTCTAAATTTTAATGCACATCTTTATCTCTAGCTGCTTAGAAAAGAAGATTGCTTAATATCAATCAAATGATGGTTGATAATTACTGAACAAGTCAGATTTCCAATTTCTTCTTGACTACAATCCATCTTCTTCTTCTGGCTGAGTTGTGTTAGACAATGCACAGGAAAACAATATTTACATTATGAATGAACTAAAGCAGAAATAATAGGCTATAATATGTGGGGATAAAATTTATTGTTACAAATTAGGCTTTTATAAAGCCTTCAACCGTACCTGTGAACCACCTCAACATTTATGAAACCAACACTACCCATTACTAGCAGTTAAAATATTATTACAAATAAAAACAAAGCACTTTTGGATCACAAACTCTAGCAGAAACTTAAAGAATTGAGTTTGTACTAGTGCGAAGGGAGGCATCCCCTCCATTGGTTTGAAACCTAGGTGTCACCATTTTATAAAAAAATATATTTCTATAATTCCAGGGCCTTGCTTGGAAGATCTGATCGTGTTTGGCTTCATTACAAGGATACAGTAAAATAACCTCTAGGGCATAAAGGAATCGAATACTCTTACTGCATCTTTCGAAATTCGAAGGGTCCATTCATATAAATTCTTCAACAAGATTCGCATGTCCAGAAATTTGCAAGCCAATTCTGTTGTAGCCAATTTTGAAATAATTGTTGAATCTGATATTATCCAATCTAAAGACTGGAATATTCTCCATCACTTCTAGTTTCCTTGTTTAGCCCCTGACAGTTTCCTGCTTGTGAGATTTTTTGATGGCCACTTCTACCAGCCTTGATGAGAAAGAGGTCCTGATCTGTGACAATGTGTATGAAAAAATGGCCTCAAGGGCCTGTACGTCCCCCTCTTCAGAACATGCTGAAGCCATATCAAATCCATCATGATGATCACAAAAAACAAAAAAAATGATTTTGAAGGCATAGGAAAATAAATCGAAGAAATCTTAAGAGAGTTTCTGTTTTCTTTCCTCTTTGTTTTTTTAACCCGACATTCATGTTGTTCATTTGTTTCTTGCCCGTCTCTCCCATTTCTAGTCTCAGATGAACCATATTTGCTATAGTTATTTGAAACATAGGTAAAGCCATATTTGGCTGGTAAAAGTTCTACAAAGTTATACTGGTTTCTAGTTTTCCAATCACAGCCTCTGTAGCTATATTTGTTAGTATCTAAAATGTACCAAGCATGGAAAATAACACTAATTTTTTATTAGAGGTTTGAATTTTCATTCATTTATGCTTGTTTTGATTTGTTTATTGGTTATAGGTATTGTAGATGAGTTGCGCTGCAATGCAGGAATTGCTCTAGTTTTATGCCTTTGATATGTAATAAATGACAAATTTACTTTGTACATTTGTGCAGTTTTTATTATGGCTGGTCTGCTACATTGGGTTGAGCAAAAGGCCACCCCACTCCATATCAAGAGAGAGAAAAAATGCGGTTCTCATGGATGTTTAACATTTTATCACGCCTTCTACTTTGTTATTGTTACAGTATGGCCCACATCCTCTAATTTTATATTAACATAACATGCGGCCTGGAATATAGTATCTTGATGTTCGATACATAATGAAAACTGATACTATTTTCTCTTTCTGGGACAGATTTCAACTGTGGGATATGGTGATATTACAATGAATTCTGACTGGGGCCGTGCTGTTACGTTATTTACCGTATTGATAGCCTTGTTCATTTTACCTGTACAGATTAATAAAATCTTGGAGCTTGCATCACGGAGGTGCACTTCAATACAAAACACAATTGTTTAATAACTATTATCTGTTTCTTTGGATGCTCGCAAGGCATGATTTAATACAGCCATATTTATCCAATTTGTGAACAAATAATGACCCTTGTCAGGCCATATGGAGGAAAATTTGCTGTGCGAAAGGTGGTTGGTTCAAGATTTGTTATAATTAGTGGAAATTTATCATATCGAACTGTGCAGGACTTTCTTTCAGAATTCTATCATCCTTCTCATGATAAAGGTTGGGAAGTTCAAATTTAAAATGACTAATAATTTTTTTGGTCACTGCGAAGAATTGGTTACATCTGTCTTGTAAATACACTGTCTTGAATATTCAGAGATAAGATAAAGTATGCTCCTAATTAAAGGTATTGGTTAATTCTTTGCATTATTAATTTTCTTTCAGATATGTCAGCATTTCCTCTAAGAGTTGTGGTTATGGCTCCATATAAACCTTCGTAAGCTTCTAACTTTGAATTATTCTATAGTCTTTGCATTGTTCTATTCCAAATGTTTTATATCTGGACTTGATACAGTACAAATATACGTACTGCTGTTTCTTCCTTTTCTTTTTGGTGTTTCTAAAAAATCTGTTTGTTCACTTTATGTACTGGTGATTCTTATTTACAGATTTGAGATGAAAACCCTCCTAGCACATTATAAAGGTCGTGTAGAGTTTATTGAGGGCACACCTTTGAATGAATTCGATCTTGATCGTGTTAGTGCTAAGATGGCTTCAGCTGTATTTTTAATGGCCGATCGGCAGGCTGTGGTGAGATTCTGAATTTTTTATATATCCAGTTAACGTGGTTTTTCTTTATTTTGTGATTACCAATCATAAGTATATATTGAAAGGACATACTGTTAGTGCTAAGATGGCTTCAGCTGTATTCTTAATGGCCGATTGACAGGCTGTGGTGAGATTCTGGATTTTTTATATATCTAGTTAACGTGGTTTTTCTTTATTTTGTGACTGCCATTCATAAGTATATATTGAAAGGACATACTGTCCACCACTAATGTATATGTTGCTCTATTCAAGATAAAAGATGAACTAATCAATTGAGCTGCATTAGGTGATTTAATAACTGATAAGTATGGTGTTGAAGAATGCTGATGCAGAGGATGCAGCGCAATTTGTTCGTACATTGAGTGTACATCGACATTGTGGCACAGGGGTTCGAGTTATTGTAGAGATGTTGAAACCTGAGAATCAGAACAGTGCCATTTTAGATGATGTAGGAGATGAAATTGAGATTGTGTGCCCAGAAGCAATTCGTTTTCAGCTGCTTGCACGAAGGTTGTTAATTTTTTTTAATTTGTGCAGTGAATTGATTTGCCAAAGAACACTGTAGTACTTATAATCTTTTGCATATCTCCATTTCAGCTGCCACATCAAAGGGCTGCCAACCTTTTTGACAAATCTGTTCAAGTCAGGCTTGGTTGTATCTACTATAGGATCTGAACATTGGGTGCAGCAATATGCAGTTGGTCGTAAGCAGGAAGTGTTTCCAGTGATATTGCCTCCTTGCTTTCACACGGAAGAGTTACTTTTTGAAGAGGTCAGTCATTGCTTCAAACTTGCAATTTGACTGCTCTAGCTAGACAACATGAAGAAGCTAGATGCATGTTGCTTATTCTAGCTTTAATCTGTGCCATACTGAGGTAATAAACATAGTGTTCTGCCTTTGGCCTACTCTTTCCCTAACTATATGTGCTTTTGGAAAATTAATAGAATTTGTTATCTGCTATCTTAGAAAGAGGGATAATCAAGAGGAATACAATGTAGCTGTACCGAATTGTTAATGCTAATTATTGACAGATTGGCATTTGCCATTTCCATATTTGATTTGACTGCATTGCAGAACTCTCTTTCTGTATTGTGTGATATTGAGGATTTGATGTGTAATTTTTTCAGTAGTGGTCATTAGACTTCTAGGTTTACAATCAACGACAATCCTTTAATATGTATTTTTGTTTCCTTTTGAGCAGGCTGCAGAGGTAGTTTACAGGAAGCTTCATGTTATCCTATTTGGTCTTGACATTCTGATGGGTGATACTAGGGAAATAGTTCTATACCCAAAAGGGCACCAGATTTTGTCTTCTGATATTGGCTTAGTTATCGCTGAAGACCTTTGGGCTGCAGAAGAAGTTTCTAAATTTGGACACCAAGCTACTTTTCTTTCTTGTTCTGAGAAAAAAGACTCCATAGAAGACAGCGAACTATTAGAAGAAATTAAGCAGAGAAGATTTCTTCAAAATACAAGATCCATGGATCTCACAACTGCTGAGTTTTCAATCAGTTATGATGATGGTAGCAATAAATCGAGATCTGGAAGCTCTGCACCCCTCATGAGGTCGAGAAACAGAAGCAAACATCAGAGCCAGATACAACAGATTATATCCGCCAGCCATGAGGATAGTCAATCACCTGGGGACTCCCATTTTCATAAAAATACTTCTAGAGCAGCATTGCATCACACATTTTCACTGGAAGAAGCAATAGACATTGCAACAAGCTGGCCACCACAACATAATTGGGAGAAACCTGATCCATCTGTTTTGGAACGAAGGGTGGATGCCATAATGGAAAATTTGTGTACCAGAACCATTTCAGTAGTTGATCTGAATACACCACACATATTATTGTGTATTCAGGGAACATGGCCTATTAACATTTTCTATTTCATTAGCCGCCTTAGAATGCCATATCTAACAAATCCACCAGTGGTTATTTTACATCCGAAAGAACCACTCGCTTCTGAATGGGGATGCGTTGGAATGTTTGAAGATGTCTATTTTGTAAAAGGGTCACCATTATATGAGCTAGATCTTGTTCGGTCTGGTGTCATGCAAGCAGGCACGTATATTTTCCTTATTGAAATGATCTTGCTTTGATTTCGACAACTCATTTTCTAGCACTTGTTATGTACATATGACTTCTGAAGAATTTAGATGGGCCTCTCAACAATGTCAAGATTATAGCTGAATTATTTTCTTTAAAACTGATTCAAATTTGTGTTAAATGTTCTTTTCGTTTTTGAGCAACATTCTATTTACTTGAGGCTTAACTTTTCATCCGATTTTCACATCCATCATTGTTGGGTGTAAATTTAGCAGTTTCATTGGTTCTGTCTTGCTTCTGCAGAAAGAGTAATTATATTGGCACAACGAAGCTATGAGGAAGAAACTAAAGATGAAAGTGATCAGTCCTCTATTACAGAAGCCTTTTTTGATATAAACAACATTTTGATAGCTGCAACCATTGAACGCCTTCTTCGACCAACAAGGGACCGCATTATTGTTGAACTACAGAAAGAAGCTGCAATTCATTACTTGAGGCCTAAATTTCATATGAATAACAAAATGTTTGAGAGCGGAATTTATGCTAGGAACCGGGTTTCAGACTACATGTTTTCACCCTCATATATTGAGGGAAAGGGTTTCAGTCCTGCTGCACTTAATTTTTTGATGTAAATTTCTTTGCCTTCGTAGCTGTTTTTAATTGAATTTTTCTGGTGACATTCTAAATTGTAGTCTGATCTTTTACTTGTTAGTTTGATCACCTATTAAAAAATTATGCTGGAGCAAACTTGACGAGTTTGATTATACAAAGACAAAACTGTTTTTCCTTTTGGGCAACACTTCGCGAAGCCTGTTTGCTTCCTCGCAAATAAATAATTGGGCAGATCATGTTTACTTTTACATGATTTTTTACAGTACTTGAATAATCTAAGCACCTTGTCAGAAAAATCTTATATGGATATGCACTTGCATATTATATCTCTTAGTTTTAAGATGATAATAATAGAAAATGTTGTCTTTTTGCAGGTATGCTACGTTTTTTAATCGTAATGCAGTTGATATTGTTGAGAAGTTCTTATCAGTTGGAAAAAACATAGCAGGTAATCAATCTTTTGGTGGAAAACTAGAGCAGCTTCCAATTCCCAAATGCTTTGTAGGGAGAACATTTATGGAACTTTTCGTAGAGGTTTTGCAAGAATATATTCTTGTATTGGGCCTTCACAGGCCCGCCGGGACATACAAGTCAGTCGTTTCATATGTCTATACCAATCCACAACCTGCTGAGATATTGGTAGCAGGAGATCTAATGTTTGTGATAAAGCAATAGAAGTGCAGCATATTTCCCTCATGCCATATACATTTGAAGGCACATATACATATCTTATTATTTATTTATTCTCAAGCAGGGTGGTGATTGAGTGCATGCTATTCTGTGCTGTATTTTTATTAAAGTCTTATCTGTTGTCGGTAGATTTTTATTATAAGGAATTATATATGATAAAATGACTTTTTAAAAATTAGGGCAGTGGGGAAATTTAGACGAGCGAATTATTTTGTATTGTTAATTTCTTTGCGAGTATAGTGTAGTTTTAATCTTCTTTCATTGGCTTGGGTTGGCATTCTAAAAGCACTAGCATGTATAATAACTGATATCAAAGGCTTTAGGGACTTGAAATATATTTTTGTTTTTACAATTCTTGCCTCTGAATTATTAGCACTAATGTTCATTTGTGCTGAATCATGGTTGTCCCATTTACAAACTGCTGCTGGTTTTTAGCATTATTTTTTTGCCTTATACTATTCAAGCTTAATTAAGACTATTTGTGTTTGTCCGTAAAAGGGAACAATTTTCTTATTGGAGATTAGTACTCATTATCTTTGGTAACTAGTTTGCTTTAGGGACGAAAACATTGGAGAAATGAACAAAAAGGAAAAAAGAGCTAAACAGAAATTACTAACATCCGACATAGATGAACTAGTTTGAAAACTGCAAGCTTAATTGGTTGAATGGTTGAACCCACTTTCATTATAATGGCTGGACCTATTTGTTTGCACTCAGTAATGGCTTTATTTTAGGCTTCACTATCCCATGTTGAGCCTAGGGATGTAGTACTGCGACTATGTCAGAAACATTGGAGCTTCAAAGTATAGCTTAGGTACTTAAAATGCAAACAATGTGGGCAGTTAAAAAGTAACCTACAAAAAAAATTGGCAATCTATATTTATTTATTTGGAGTGAAACCTTTTTCTTTCTGGTTGGTAAAGGCTTTTGGGTTAAGCCTTTGATCTTCTTGGCCTAACCTTAACCTTCACAACTTCTTTCAAAGAGGCCTTGAGTGGGAAGAAAAATGCAGTCGTCTTTGAAACCATTGAAACCTTAATCTATAGCCAAAACCTAAAAAAATCCTTAGCTGCCAATGATGACCTAGAAATAGTCAAACGGGAGGAAGTCCACCTATTGAGATTAAACATGAAGAAATTGGAGGAAATATAAGGACTAATGATGCTAGCTCTTATTTGTTACTGCATTAGTTTCATGGCTCTCTAAGAATGCCATTGGAAGTTGGATAGATAGAGATTGGAGATCTAAAGCGGGATGGGGAATATAGATCAAACTTTATTATAGGTAATTATATGTGGAACCCGGAGGTCCACCCCACTATGCTCTTGGAGATAGTCACATGACCATACACTCAAACAATGAATACGCATGGGGTATAGGCTTACATGTAGTGCCCACCCATAACTTATTTTTCAATATTGAAGCCAAAAGCTTTTGGTTATTTTCATGATGATTATGTATATGTTAGGATGATTTTATTGACCCCATACTTGCATGTGTATGGTTGGTGTATATGTTTTATATTGTTGTGTGGTGTGTCTATCTTACATTTCTGTATGATGTGTATGATGTGGTAGAGGACGGAGACATAGTTACTTGCATTGCGAGATCTACACGATCGACCGATCCCTATCATTGTCTATCATATATATTATGTGCATGCTCGACTTTGTGATGCAGGTTTGTAGGTACCGGACATCGACTTCCCTGAATTGTTAGGATGAGCGTGCCCTATCGCAATATCTCAATGGTAAGAGAGGGGAGATGTCAGACAGGTCCGAATCTCAACTTAAGTCATTATTGTCCTGAAACAGTGGACAAGTATCTTGTTTTCTACCTACTGAATTCGTCAAGGTGATGTCATTCGTGAACCCTTCTTTTGTGCTTGTTTGTGGTATTTTGGGTTTAGTTGATTTTGTCGTCACGTTGTCTGGTCATGTGGTTGATGTGATTTATGTGTTAGTTGGTTAAGTAATTTATAAAACTAATTATGTAACTAGATAATTAAATCTAATTAAATTTGGAAATATTAAATATTATGGTATTTAATTAATGAAGATTAATTAAATACATTTGTTAATTAAAGACTTAATTAAAAAGTCTAATTTTGGAAATAAAGGATTTCAGTAATTATTAAATCTAAAATTAAGATTTAAAAGCATAATTAATGAATTGTTATTTTATTACCAATTTGCAAGTTATTAATATGCTAAAAATATTAATTGTTAATTAAATAATATTATGCAATTAAAGTTGCACATTCTTTTATTAAAATTAAAATATAAATTTAAAGTAAAAGCTAAGTTAAGTGACTAAATTGGAAAAGTGCATGTAATTATCAATTATTAAATAAATTATTTCTTTTTTCACTCAATTTTGAGTTGAATTCTGATTTAAGTTATCAGTTGAGTTCTCTTTTAGGGTTTGCACGAGCTTTGGAAACCCTAAGTTGAGTAGGCTTTCTCTATTAGGATGCTTTTGGTCATTATTGCACAGAGAGGTCACACAGGTTTTGCTCTGGATTTAGAATTGAAGGAATTTTTGAGAAAGCTTGGGGTTTTGGAGTTTTGGGAATCAAACTTGTGTCGTCACGGATCTGTTAAAAATAAGGTATGGTTTGAAAGCTTTTATAAGTCTTTCCTTTAGAAAAGATTGTCTACCTCGTGTTTGTCAGGTTTTGTGTAGAATTTGGGTTTGCCTTGTTTGTGAATCTTTTTGGAGAAAGATTGATTTCATTTTCCCTTGTCTTGGAGAAATTGGAATGAAGATTTATTTGATTTCTTTTGTGTGGAATTCTGGTGAAAACTTAGTTATAGTAAACCTTTACATTTAATTTAGAGAAAACTATGTTTAAATAAAATCTGTTAAAACCCTAGGTTCTTCCTTGAGAAAATTTCAGGTAAACAATTAGGAAAATATGA